>JAXCEF010000180.1:0-98440 GCA_037178605.1 Colletotrichum euphorbiae
AAAACTTAGACTATTTTAAATTAATAAAAAACTATTAGATATTAGCTATAAACTCTTACTACTAGATACTATAAAGTGCTATCTAATCTTTCATATTTTACTTCTCAAACTAGTACCATAAGGATTATAAACGAATAACCTTATTATTATAGAATTAAATAAACTAGAATATGAGATTAAATAAATTATTAACCACATTAAAGATAAGAATAAAACCTAATACCTCATTAAGTAGAAGGGGTATAGGCATAAGGATAACATATAGGAACTAGCTATAAATCTCAAATACGCATAAGATTAACTCCGCACATACTGGGAATAGCAAATAACGAACGAACCACAAATAGCACCCGCACCTAAGAGGATGCGCGAAGACAAGACCTAGTTTATTTAACCCCATCCTATAGTTAGACTAATATAATAAGACTAACCACAAGATATTAACCTACTTATATAATTAGGGATACTAGTAAACTAGGACGCCTCACCTAATAGAAAGTTTGGAGTACTAGGATTCTAATTCCCTAAGACTGCATCTAAATTAACTATACTAAAACTACCTATGGACTGAGCCTCCAGCACGGAAGAAGCTACTAGTTCCTCCTCAGTAACTTCATAACCTTTATAAAATACTATCCTTTTTTGCTTTCTCAAATAATCCAGCTGCGCTATAGACTTATCTAACTCAGCCTGCGTAGCATATAAAGTAGCAGCCTTTTTATGTAATACCTCCTCCTCCACTACTTTAGTATCCTCTAAACGAGCCGCCTCATCTAGTAATTAATTAACTAGAGAATAAATCAGTAAAATAACAAATACTAGTATAGTAATAATATATATGAGCGCAAACCGCATTAGCTGCTATATCACATGAACGCCCTAAGTGAGTATACTCACTATAAACTTCACCTCTGGGGAGAAGCTTATAACGCTTCCCCAATAAATAATAATATGAATAAGGCATATTAATAATAATACTAAACTTAGTAATATGAAGCGTATAATTGCGATAATGAAGAGTAGAGGCGGAATGTGAATTTGATTTTTGAACGCGACCTAATATAGTATTAGCACTATAGAAAAACTAGGGAGTATAATTAATGGATCCCTAACCTGGGACTAATAACCTACTTATGTTAGGCCTTGAGGATAAGACCTTTAAGAGGGAGACCTAATATTACAACCCGTTATATAAGGATAATAACTAACTAACCTACTTAGGCGTTAGATAACTAGGACAGGATATTTATACTGCAGGATCACGGGAATACTAGGGATGCCCACAGTATAGAAGAACTATAGTATAAGTTATGTGATAATAAGATAAAGAATGATTAGTAGAGCGTAGAAGGAAGCGCTTAGTGATTAGTTGGTCTTGCTAACTGATTGCGATTACTAATGCATAGAGGTGATTACCTAATAGCAGGACCAGGGACTGTTCGGGACTTATATATAGTATGGACTTGGGACTCCCAGGAACAGACTTCTATAGCTCTTTAGCAATTAACTTCGTGATTACCCCAATAGGTACTCTCAGCTTTATTTTATACTGCGACCCCCTTGTGAGGACTACGACTGATCACCGTACTCCTGGAACCCCAAGATTCATTCAGCAACACAGCATAGCAAGAACACACTGTCAACCTAGCGTCATCCCTCAGCTTCTGTTAGCAGAACCCTACTGTCGGATAGCTGACCGTAACACTGAGGCTATACTATTATTGTGAGATATTAGTTGCTTAAGCTGGAATCTCTAACGAGCTCGGATGTTGCTCCCCACTCTAATATTAGTAAATAAGATATTACGGATAGTAGATCTAACTTAATAACGCTGCAATTTGGATTTCTCTTAGCTCTAGGTTCTGCTATTATAACTAGTGAATGATTGGTTATCCCGGCTAATAGACGGCCGTTTCTTATCAATAGATACCCCAACGCCTATCGGTGGAACTAGAGTTAAATATCCCCAATAAGACTATTATGATAACTATCTATAACGTTATATCACGATGAGGATAGTATTAATGATCTAGTATTACTATTGAGGGTATATTACTTATAATCTAATTAGAACTTATTATTATTGTCGCTAGATTGAGTATTATCTAAGATGTTAAATAATATAACCCCCCCTAAGGACTAACCTATAGTAGATCTATCCCTCCCTACCCTTACTTGTGGTATATTTAATAGCTCTGTTGTAGCATTAAGATAGTTGATACGTCTGAAGTGGGACTTTCAGAAGGTGGGCCACAAGCTTAATGCCCTGCTAGCGTCTTAGGTGCTTGGAACTATCAATATGTAATGTGAGGGAGCAGCTGCTACCTACCTTAATAGCATCCCCTATTTGGCTGATATTATAGAATGAGCTACTGAAGATCTGGCTATATAATAAGACCTGGTAATAGTGGAATAAGTGTTGAAAGAGAGATTTCTAACTAAGATTATTGACCCTAAAACTGATACTAATGATATTAATATGCTAAAGCAGGAGGTATCTGAAGCCCTGCTTATATACTATAACTGAGCTTTATTGCTATTATATTGAATTGGTTATAAGGATAATAACGGGTATGTAACTCTAATTATACTAGAGAAAGCTATTCTGAAGGGATTAGTTTATTAGTTTATTACTAGGCTTTATAATGCTAAGCTCTACTAATAAGTATTAAGTATATTAGCGATATTATTAACTAGCCTGAAATCTGTATATAATCTTACCCGTAATGTGCAGCAGGTTCTTGAGGAATGAAGTGCTAATAATAAGAGATAGGCTGAGATAATTTGAACTCGCATTCTAGAGGATGTGGTTGCTTATTAAAACCTAGGCTGTGGGCTTGATTAACTGTTAGTATAATAGTTTGCTTAAATATAGCTATAATAGCTAATCTAAGCTAACTATAGTAGATATTTAACTAATCCTTTTTTGTAGCCCTCGTAGCCTTATCTCTTATCTCTCCTAGCGTTATAACTGCATGTGCCCTGACCCCAGGCTGCGTTGCTAGCGTTATTAATGCTGCAATCTAGTTACTAGTAAGGCTAGTGGAATAGTCCCTAGTATCTAAATAACTAGTAGTAGCTGTTATATAATAGCTATAATAATACTAGTAATAATGGTAATTAGTAACTATACTAGTTAGCTCCTCGCGGTAGAGGTTATTGAGTAGGTTGTAATATTGGGATTGACTTTAGCTGAAAGGACCCTGCCCTCCCCAATCTGCTAGATCACAAGAAGTTAAGTAATATCTATGTGAATGGATTGAAGCTACTCTAAGATAGTGAGATCTATTGCCTGGGATATAGTGATATTAGATATTGCTAACCGGATTGCCTGAAAGGCCCCTAGTATTAATTAGCCCCTTAGGAATAAGCTATCTTAAAGTTATTGATTTTCCCTTATAGCTGAAGTTTCTCTAGAGGGATGCGTGCCCCTTGTGGTATTATAGATGCTTATTTAGTATAACTATACCTATATATAGCGCTTAACTATAGATAGGACTAGCTTACTCCGCTAGTTAGTGTGCTAACTAATGTTCCTATTAAAAACCCTTAGGACTATATGGATATTATTGCTAATAGATAATATTGTGAGTTTACTCCGCTAGACGATCTAGATAATATTATCTCCCTAATAATAGCTGAGGAGGAAATCTATATCTATACTAATAATAATTGGGCTGGTTTTATTGAGTTATTAAACTAAGTGGCCTCTATTCTAACTATTATATATAATAATATATTAGATCCTAATGAATAAGTATTGAAAATTAATGCTATAGTAGTATAAGCTAGATCTTCTAAATCCTGAGGGAAATGGATGGAGATAATTCTATAACGCCCTGCAGCCTATATTTAATGAGTGATAAAGACTAAGCTAACTAAGGGAAAGGCAACCTATTAAGCTTATATTATTAAGATACTAGGGGCTAACTTATGGGAACGCGTTGATATTGAGGATTTAGTAGTTGCTGATAACGTTGCTAATGCTCCGGCTGAGAAGAAACCTAAGCGTTGTGCTGGATTAATAACTATTGTAGCTTGGGATGGATAACCTCCTATAGATATTAAGAGGCTAGCTACTAATATTATACTTAAGATATCTTTGGTTGATCTGATGTAATTAAGTCCTGAGTTCTTAAAGATATTGCGCGCATTATTATAGTGAGTAGTTGTTTGGAAAACCTATAAAGGGAAGGAAAAGGTAGTTATAGACTCTAATCTAGTGATAGCTATTAATAAATCTAGTAATATTAAGACTACTAATAACTTGAGATTAAATATCTAGTTATTCTCTAAGAATTATAAAGCTACTCGTTTATTCCGCTTAGAATATATATTATCTACTCCTACTTTAATTTATTATTTACTAATATAAATAGCATAAGCTAATTAAGGTTCTAAAATAAATATTATATTACCCCATCTTATTAAGGAATATGAATTCACTAGATATCCTCTTGCTAGAATTAGATTTGAGGGACTAAATATAGGCGTAACTAGCGGATTAATATATAATATAATATATTTTGTGGTAATTGAGATCTCAAATTATAGTATTAAATATAAGATTTAGGTATATATCTAACCTAGAGACTCTGATTAGTTAGTTCTATTGCTGCTAGGAATACTATAGTTATATGACGTGCGAGCTATTATTAACCCCTAGGCTAGTTAAATATAGATTAGAGATACTTATTGTGGAGAACGTGCTATCTAGATTATAAGCCCCTAAATAGAGATATCTACTAATTAGAAGCTTATTCTATCCCTAGTAACTAATACTACTAATTTAACTAGATGAGATTACTTAATTAATATTGTGGAGGAGGTAAATTCTAGTTCTAACTATTCTAATAATTCCTCGTCTAATAACTCTATTACTTTGTCTGATTTAGAAAACTAGGCATCTAGCGCTAATCTGGGCATATTATTAAAATGTAGCTAATAGATATAGTATTATTAATATTGAGGAATAATGAGATTGAGACTGTAATTGTGGATTTTGGAGCTGGATTCTCCTATTTGTGGAATACTAATATAGCGTAGTTAATATTATATATACCCTATTTAATAAAAGCTAATAATATCTAGGTAGAGTATTATTTATTTCATATATTAAGTTCTGCTATTGAATGACTAGAGTTACCTAACTTAATATAACCTGAGATTAAGTTACCTAATTATATTAAATCTATTATACTACCTTAACTTTTATTATAATAAACCTTATTTCTAACTTAGCGATATATTAAGCGCCTATTAACTAACTATATAATACTAATAGCGGATATTAACTTATAGTAGGATGAAGAACTTATTTATTTGGGCCCTAATATACCTAAATCTAATGTGGAGGAAATAAAGCAGGTAATATATATATATTATACTTTATTTTTGAGCTTTCCTAATAACTTTCCCGCGACTGATCTATATACCTATATTCCACGCTTAAAAGAGGGAGCTAAGCTATAGAACTTAAGCTGTTAAAAGCGTTGGAATCTAACTGAAAAGTACTAGATAGATAGGTTAGTATAAGAAGGGTTAGACGTTAGATTATATGAATCCACAGTTGTAGCTAATAGTGTGGCTTCTAAATGGGGAGCATAACTAGTATTAGTATAGAAGAATAAGGATCCTTAGGGCGAATATTAGTTTATAATTAATTACTGCAATATTAATAAGTAGATTCCTACCTCCCTAATTCTATTATTGCGTGAGATTCATAAGAACCTATTAGATCCGCGCGTTGGGTCATACTTATCATAGAACCTAAAATATGCGTACTAGTCTATTCCTATTTACCCAGATTACTATTATATCTATGCGTTTAATATTTTAGAATACCCTTAACTATAACTAATAAGAATGTAATAAGGCGTAAAGGTATTAGCTTATTAGATAATTAAGTTTAGCAGGATCTTCTTAGGTCTAATCCCAGAACTAAAGCTAGAACTATTACTACTTATTCTATTAGAGCAAGGGGGAATAGCTCTTATTGATATATATTTTAATAATATCTTTATAAAGTTTTAAACCTAGAAAGAAGAATGGGAATTTATTAAATATTATCTATTACCTCGCCTATTATAGGCTATAGTATGGTTATCTCTTAATTTAGGGCTAATATTAATTATCGCTATAGGTTAGACTGATGAGATTAATAGTATTACTTTAATTAAGCTAGGCTATATTATGAAGATTAAGGAATAGCTAATACTTGCAAACTAGACTGGAGTTTAAGTATTTATTGCTGTAATAGGACCCTGCTGATAATAGATAAAAAATTGCACTGAAGTAGCCTAACCATTATATTACCTAACTAGATCTATACTATAGTATTGGGGACCTTCTGAAGCCCTATTATTTATATTAATAAAGTAACTAGTAGAAAACTCTATTAAATTATTTAGATTAATAGTTAGTAAGCCTATTTAGCTCTATATAGATATATTAAAATATGCGGGTAGATATATTATTCTATAAAATTAAGCAGCTAGTTAAATTCCTATTCTATATAATTCGTTCTTAATAATAAAAACTTAATGAAACTATAGAACCTATAAGCGCGAGTTACTAGTAATAATTAAATTCTGCTATCATTATTTATATTTTCTTCACATAGAGTTACTATTAATTATATATATAGATTATAAACCCCTAATATACTTCCTAATATTAGCTTATTATAATGGGATCTATATAAGATAGGTATCTAAATTGAGAATGCTAAATATCCAGATTAAATACATCTAGGGCAGGCGTAACGCTGCTGCTGACGCGTTATCCAGAATAATTTTTCCCTTATATAACTATAATAGCAACTAGTTAGATATATTTAGTAACTAATCTAATAATAGGTAATAGAAATAGAAAGATAGGAGTAGCAGTTATAAAGAGTTATTAAGACGGGTATTAAATAACTAGCTAGATATGAAGGCCCTCACTAATATTATAGATGCCCTATTTACTAAATAAGGAGAAAACCTATGCAACCTCCCTATAGGCCCCATTAAGGGTAAAGTAATAGCTACTAATACGTATATAGCGGAACTTATATTAAAATAGCTTAACAACCTATAGTATAGGGAAATTGTTATATTCCTGACTAAAGGCGGAAAGTTTAATAACTACTATAATCACTAATTAGCAAACTAATATAGATCTTTTATACTAGTTAATAGCGTTCTATATAATATATACTAGGGGATAAAATAGCGCTACTTAACCTAAATTGAAGTTGCTAAGGCCTATTAAAAAGCATATAATAATACTAGGCATTATGGGCTGAATGTGATAAGATATTAACTAGCTATAACTATCTTTTAGCTAATAATATTATTTAATATTATTAAGTATATAAATAGATGCTAGCCTTGTGCTAGTGTGGGTCCTTATAAACCACTATATCCTAACTAGAGAATAATAATATTAGAGCCTCTACAAGTTATTAGGATTAACTATTTAGGACTATTACTTATATCTAATTAAGGGAAGATATACTTATTAGTTTAGATTAACTACTTAAGTAGATTCTGCTAGGGAAAACTAGTTAAGACTACTACTATAATAGAAGTAATCCCTTATATTAAAAACTAGATAACTATGATTAGAATATTACTATAAGTAGTATACTTAGATGCTAGCGGAGTATTTATCTTAAGGGACTTTAAAGTGGCGATAGCGCGTCATAGGACTAGCGTGGTGCCCGCACCTATAAAATCCTATAAGTTAGTTAGTATAATTAAAACCTATATTTATTTAATTATGGACCTTATTATTAAATAAATCTCAAGTAGGAATTTCCTATCTAGGGACTAGGATCTATATTATAATAATATATTATGAGATATTAATAGATAATAGATACTAATAAGTAGATACTTACTAGCTGAGATCCTATTAGGTTATGAGATAATAATATTATTATTATATTTAATATTGCCTACTTCTATAATTAAGCTATTAGAACCTGAGGAATTAGTAAATACTGCTATAGCCTATATTACTATTGTGGATTATTAAAGAAGAGTAGTGATAGAAGTATAGGATGCTTAGAATACTACTAGATTAGCTAAATATAAATAATAAGTTATAACCCTATTTAAATATAGCGACCTAGTTATATTAACATAAGATAGAAAGCCTCTAAAGTTTAAACCTTATTAGAGAGGCCCTTTTATAATTAAATATTACATTAGACGTATTACCTACTAAATTAAATAACTAGATAGATCCCTAATTCCACACAACTAATATTAGGATTAACTGAAGCTATTCTCGCTATAATAAGGATATCTATAATTAGGTACTGACTTAATATTACTTTTCTTATAGTTATTGAGATAATACTAATAACCTTATAACTAATAATAGCTGGAGTATATGGATATTGCTGATTTAGTGGAGTGGTTAACTGAGTTGCTCCTTCTGTTTATGGACTGATGAGCACCTTCCTCTTATGAGATGATGATTTTTTTTTGATTGCTCCTTCCTTAATTGAGATCACTATTGTACCTTCCTTTTCGAACTAGAAAACCCTAGGTATATAAAAGAGTCTTTACGCCCTTTTTTATTTTTAAACTCTTCTACCTTTATAACTACCTTTATTACTACCTCCTCCTTAAATCCCCCCCTTCTCTCTACTATTTAACTATATTCTTATTCCCTTCTATTTTATCTATTATTAATATTATTTATTAACCTTAGATAGTATTATTTCACTATATTATTTTATGCTAATATTTACTATTCCCATTATATCTCCCTCGATCTAACGACAAGGTATGCCTGAGAGCCTAGCCTGGACTTATAATAATAATATTACCCTTATTTATATATTAAGATAGAAGTAGAACCTATCTAATTTTAATTAAGAATAGTTAATTACTATATCTTTAATATTTAGTTCTCTACTTTTGACTCCTAGAGCCTATTTAATGCCGCCCGATATGTTTTCTAGTAAGGGAAAGGCTAGAAAGGCTGGAAAATTGGGAAAGATTGTGAAATAATAATCCCTAGTGGGAAAGTTAGCTATATTAGCTGAGAAGAATGCGATAGGAGGGGAGGATAATGCTATTACTAATAATTATAATAATAAATATTAAGAGGAGAGCTATTAATAGTTGATCTATATAACTAGTGTGGTTACTAATAAGGGACTTGAGGCTAGTATTTTTAATGCTGATATAGTTAAGGAGTTAAATACTTAGGCTAAATGACTTATCTTTAGAACTATAATGGGTATTTCTAATAGCTTGAATTATTGGGAAATTAATCTCGCTATTAATTCACCTAATAAAATAATTGCTGAGATAACTCTGTGGGCGTTTGCGATTCGCATCGTGTAGTTAAAGGGAAAATGGGATAACTTATTTAGATCTCATAAGGACTTGCGATAGGTGTTAATAGCTATGATTATTATTATCTATGCGATTAGATATAATAAGCTAATTAACCTAGAACTTATTGATCCTATCTATATTGTTCTGCTTAATAAGGTTTAATACTAGGGACTATTTGTGAAGAGACCTATAGCATTCTCTTAAGAGTAAACTATTAAGCCTAAGGATGTTGCTAATAAACCTCCTATTCCCGAATTGGGCCCGACTGATAATACTGATGAGGATCTGTTTAAAATGCCTCAGAAGGAGGCCCTAGCTCTAATGGGAGAAGGATATAATAATATAGATGATGATAAATCGGATGGAGAGTTAGCTGTATTTAAGATATCGACTAGCGCTAGATGTAAAGCTAATAACCCACATAAGCTTATTATTATTAATAATGATGACGTAGTTCTAGAAATATCTTATAAATTTGGCTGCAACCTGTATGCTGATGATGAATGTGATGATAATTATATCTCTGAGAATGGATTACTAGGAGTAGATTACTAGTTTATTAAGAGTGAGAAGAATAAAATGCGAAAGGAGGCTGATGATACTATTAGCTTAGCTCTAGCTAAGTATTAACTGAAGATTAAGTTGAGATAGCTATAAGAATTGCTTCTAGTGGAAGGTTATGATATTGCTAAGGGAAAGCGAGAGTTTGTGAAGGAATAAGTGGTATTATTGGAAATAGTTGAGCTAGGTTTGGGATCCCGTTACCTATCTGTTATCTTATTGACTATATCTACTCCCGTGAAGCGTTGTTGGGGACCTGGATTAGTTATGAGCGTGAAGAAATGCAGATAGTGAGGTATTTATATAATTATGTTATTCCCCCCCCTAGTAATCTCAGTGCTTAATATATATGATTAAAATTTAATATGATTATAAATTGAAAATTTGGTGGTGGATTGCTTGGGGTTTTTAATTTTGAAGGTGGTATAATAGTATTTAATTTTTAGGCCTAGCGTGGTAGTATAAATAGCTTTATTAGTTTTTTGGAAGGTTGTTGGTGGGGGTACTGATGTGTGGTTGGACGTGTGGGGGAAGGAGTCATCGGAGGTCCCAATTAGGAAAGACCGTTATATATGTACCCTATATAAGGTACATCCTTAGAACCACCATAGCCTGGAAGAGACATCCCATCTACATCGCTCAAATCCGCCCCATCTGCGAGGCATCGTATTTCAGAGAAGCTGGTGCCTCCGATGGACCCCATGGCAAGGCCAACAGTCCACCAAACATGTCCGAGTCCAGTCCAGGCTGCAACTCTGGACGATCCTGCATGAGGCGCCATCATCGGCTTATTTATCTGGACAAATCTTCCTGGTCGAGACACAGTCACTACCTCGCCATCCACGCTCCTCTCCCACATTGCCTTGCTCAAACCAAGTCATTGAATTATTGCCCATCATGGGACTTTCCGAATTTTTTGACGGAGCAAATATTGCGGATACGGCGTGGAAATGGCGCTGCAAAGTCTTGCGTCAGAAGGAGGAAGCCGGTCGCAAAATAAAGGACATCGAGGCTAGCCTTTCCGACGATGATCCGAAGAAAGGATCACCCAAAACCCCCACGTTTGGTGTCGACGCCACCGTCAAGACTATGTACGAAGGGAAAACCAGCGGCAACGGCTTCTACGATTGGGTCGAATTCCCACCCAAGCAGATCAGCAAGAAGGCTGCTCAGAGCCAGGACAGGCCTGCAATCAAGGTTTTCAAGATCAAGGACATTGGGAAGCCGGTCATCGGCGGCAAATTCTCCTTGGCATATCACCAGATCAATATCCAGAATCCAAACTTGGTCGCTGCCATGGAGCCTATCCTCAAGAAGGAGGACTTCCACCTTGACCCTACCGACGTTGCCACTTTCGATGCTCCTTTCCGCCCTCTGTACTTCTGCTATGATGACATCCTGCGTCTTTGTAAGGAGACTGACGACGCCGCGCTGAAGGGCTACTTGCAGCTCTTAGTGCAGACCCTGGATGACGTTCTTGGGGAGACGCGAGAGAAGACACGTCGCCTGCAGGCGAATGGTCTCATCAGTTTCAACTTGGCTTGGACGTATTGCCCTAGAGGCACTATCGTGTACAGCTACGGTTGCAACGCTGAGATGTTGTGCAAGGTGGAAGACACTGCGTATATACAGACAAGGTGCGGCAAAGTGCTAGGGATCAGCTGCAAGATGCTGGCATTCAATGGCGAGTCGTTCGTCTGGATCGATAAGGCGCTCCACATTCCTAGATTCTCAGGCAACAAACCCATAACCTACCTCGACCACTACCCGCTTCGGTTCCACGCCGATCAAAATCAAATCAAGAAGCGCCTACTCGTCAGGGGCAAGAGGGTGCTGGACCTTCAAGGGTTAACGTATTGCACGTAGCATTGCCATCGGCGGAGAGGACAAGCATAACGTCGAGGGGCGTATTCTCATCGATGTCGTGGGATTTAACAAGTATCAGCGAACGCAGGGCAAGAGAGAAGCCGACGAGCCTCAGACTCAGAAGAATCGGGCGACCAGAAAGCATCTCAGCCCCGTGTCTGACTTTGTGACTGGGTCTGACGGAGCAGCCGAGCCCGAGGCAGATGAGACAAGCCATCAGCATCTCAGCGAGCAAAAGCAGCTCCAAAACAGAGAGCAGATGCTCGCACACCAGGAAGACCTTATGTTCATGTCGCCTGTCATTGAGGGCTACGCGCTCAAGAACAAGCTTTGGTGTAAGTAGTGAAGGTGCCCGAACGTTTGGATCATGTTTCGCTAACCATGGCTGGCAGTGGCGTTTTACATCGAAGACATCGGACCTATCGTCTGGAACGACAAGGCCTACGATCATCTGGTCTATGACGAGGTCCAGAAAGACCTGGTCCTGTCCTTCGTAGAAAACCACGGCCTCTCGAACAAACACCAGGTGGAAGACGTCATCGTCGGTAAAGGACAGGGTCTCATCATCCTTCTCAGTGGTCCACCCGGCACAGGAAAGACCCTGACCGCGGAAGCTGTCGCCGACAGGACCCATCGACCGCTTTTCTATCTGCAAGCAGAAGATCTCGGCATCAACGCAGCGGTTCTGGGGGCCAACATCAAGCGGGTCTTCGAGATGGCAACGGAGTGGAACGCGGTCATTCTTCTCGACGAGGCCGACGTCTTCATGTCAGAGCGCCACCCGAACGACATCGCCCGCAACGAACTTATCTCCATCTTCCTTCGGGAGCTGGAATACTTCCGCGGAATTATCTTCCTGACGGCGAACCTGTACAACACGATTGATACCGCGTTCAGAAGCAGAGTCAGTCTTCATCTGAGGTTCAACCCACTGACATGCGACGCGAGGGCGCTCATCTGGCGCAAGTTTCTTGGCCGACTCCCGCAACAGGAGCCCGGCGAAAAAGGCCAGCCAGGGGTGTTATCGGACGAGGACATCGAGGACTTGAGCCAATGGTGTCTGAATGGGCGAGAAATTAAGAACGCTGTGAAGATGGTCAAGTCATGGTGTGATCACAAGGGCCACGAGCTCGATCTCTCGAGATTCGAGGCGGGTATCAAATCAACGACCCCTGAGGCAACCAAGTCCGGCCATCTGAAGGAAGACGGTGACTTGAGGGATGATGATGACCTGTACGATGACTAGTTCTAATACATTTGAATGATTGAAGGAAAGACCAAATACCAAAGCCGTCTCATATCCAAGGAGTCGGTGCGGTGTTGTACCCGTTCAACGTCTCGATGTCTGATTGTATCCACTGTCCGTTATCCCTACTCGTCGCCTCGACTCCTTGTTGCTGTGTTTATGGGTTCTAGCCCTGACTTAGGTTGCGCGGCTCACCTGCTCGGATTTGACTTATGCGACGTCAAAAAGCTCGACCGCATCCCACGACTCAAGGTCCTGATCCGCGCTAGAACATGCGGAGCAGTCCTGCTGAATTTTGAAAAGCAGCAGGACTCGTGCGGTTTGAGGGAATCTAGATCCCAGGTCCTAAAAAGTTGTTTCGACTCAACGGCCAACGTCGTGTCACCCAGCGATGATAACAAAGATGATCGTGTCGAATGGCCAGTGGGTGGTTGGATCGTTCCGACACGCTGGAATCGAAAGAGGTGTCGGATGTTGCGACCGAAGACCTCTTCAGTGTTTCGACCAGAAATCCATCAAAAGACCCACCCAAGGTGAGTGACTAAGCTGCATCCACCAACTATTAAAGACTGGAAGAAAGGAGTTGGAAGCAAGACGCCGTTTGGCCGGGTAAAGGATGAGTAAGAAGCCGAAACCCCCTGCATGTCGGCCGGTCCGATCCGGAGCAGTACGTACCGTTGTTGCTCCGGCCGCCGTCAAAAAGTCGGAAGCGAGGAGCCAATTGCCCAATGACGCAACGTCTTTTACAAGCAGGGACCAGCCGCAGTCGCCGGCTTTCCGATTTCTTCCCACAACGGCCGGCTGCTTTAGGGGAGACAGCCACCGTGAGGTAACTAGATTGCACGGAGAAAGAACAATCACTCAATGGAAAATACTCGCAAAGAGTTGAAGGAGATACTAGAAGTAATGATAGAGTAAACCAGGGGAAACGCTTCACGGTTGCCAAGTATAGAAACAGCAATGCCCAAAACATTTCAGGTAAGAAGGAGCTCTGCCTGTAAAGCGGCGGTGCATTCTGTCACCCCCACCCGTACCGTATTAAGGTACCCGGGCCGTACCACCAAGCTCCATCCGCGCAATTTTACGGATACCTCGCGTCCAGCAATTTTGCCAAAAGGCCAGGCCTTACGTTCGCAAAAGAGTCATAGATCCCGTTCAACAAGCCCACCCTCCGATGCTCCAATAGCCTCCAGGAGCCGCTCATTCAATACTCAACTCACGATGATGCGCTCTCAGCTCCAGTCCGCCAGCCGTCTGGCCCGGCCTTCCACCTCCGCGACCTCGAGAGTCGCTGGCGCGGCACGCCTTCACATCTCCTCCAACGTCGCCTCAAAAACGACCGCCGCTGCCTCTGCCCGATCCCTCACAACGGCGACGAGAACGATACCCCGAGCTTCCTACCCTGCTCTTGCTTCGTCGCAATACCGCTCCTTCTCCTCCACCCGCATCCAACATGGCGAGATGATCATCGTCGTTCCCCCGATGGCTGAGTCCATCACCGAGGGCACCATCGCGAACCTGTCCAAGCAGGTCGGCGACCGCGTCGAGGTTGACGAAGAGGTTGCCAGCATCGAGACCGACAAGATCGACGTCGCCGTCAACGCTTCTGAGGAGGGTACCATCGTCGAGCTTTTCGTCGCCGAGGGAGACACCGTCGAGGTTGGCGCCAAGCTTGCCCGTGTCGAGACCGGCGCTGCTCCCGCTGGAGAGGAGCCCGCGCCCAAGAAGAAGGAGGAGTCCAAGCCCAAGACTCCCGAGCCCGAGGCCCGCAAGCCCGCCGAACCCGCCCAGGAGCAGAAGAAGGAGCCCGAGGCCCCTAAGAAGGAGGAGAGCAAGCCCGCCCCTGCTCCCCAACAACAACAAAAGAAGCCCGCCGAGACGGCCCCCGTCGCTCAGGCCGCTCCTTTCGGCGCGACCGGTCTCTTCTCCCGCGCTGAGCGCGTCGAGAAGATGACGCGCATGCGCAAGACCATCGCCGCCAAGCTCAAGCAGTCACAGAACATGACCGCCTCGCTGACCACCATCAACGAGGTCGACATGTCTGCCCTGATGCAGTGGCGTGCGCGCAACAAGGAGGACGTCATGAAGCGCCATGGCGTCAGGCTGGGATACATGGGTGCCTTCACCAAGGCCACATGCCTAGCTGCTCAGCAGGTGCCCCAGCTCAACGCCTCCATCGACACCGACAAGGAGGTCATCACCTACCGCGACTACGTCGACATCAGCATCGCCGTGTCTGCTCCCAAGGGCCTGATCACCCCCGTGCTCCGCAACGTCGAGAGCCTGGACATCATCGGCATCGAGCGCGGTGTTGCTGAGCTTGCTGCCAAGGTACGTTTAAAGCATGGACTTTGAGAGGGAGATGATGCACGGAGACTAATGTTTTGTATCACAGGCTCGCGACGGCAAGCTGACCATGCCCGACCTCGAGGGCGGCAACTTCTCCATCAGCAACCCCGGCATCTTCGGCTCCCTCTTCGGCACCCCCGTCATCAATTACCCTCAGGCCGCCGTCTTCAACATGAACGGAATCAAGGACCGCCCCGTTGTCGTTAACGGCAAGCTCGAGATCCGCCCCATGATGTATATTACTGTCACCTACGACCACCGCCTCATCGATGGACGCGAGGCCATCAGCTTCTTGAACATTGTCAAGAGCTACATCGAGGACCCCGCCAGACTCCTCCTGGCTTAACTCCTCGCCGAGTAGAGGGATAGGGGGACTGCTCCACCAACACCTTGGCCACCCGTGTCATATCTGTAACTTTTCTTCGTACAAAGGCGGGATAGCATTGCCTGGCATTGGCATTGGGAGGGCGCAACTGTTGCATCATAGAAGTTCCGGATGTAGATACGGTAATTGGGAGGTTCCAGCATCCAGCGTCATCGTGGCTCTTTCCTCTTCTACATCCTGTGTATCTTTTGCCTGTGAATGAGCTCATTCTGCGAGCCAGGATCGCCCCTGCTTATATTGCACAGATCTGCGATCCCAATCATTTGCCTAATGCATCGGGGTCCGTAATGGAAGCTTTCCTCCCGCTAACAGATCCCTCACTCTAATCCCTCACACGCCGAGGAGACTCAAAGTACTCGAGTGCGGGGATGTCTTGCACCTGTCCATTTCTTTTGATCTTGGGGAATCGTGAGCGGCCCGCATTAGCAGACTGGGAATCTCGGCTTGAACATCCGAGGGCAACTCTCCCCACGAACACCGAAACCATGGCAACCGATGCCGGAAGAAGAAGAAGGCTTCTCAAGTCCCTGTATCGCTCTATCGCACTCTCCCGTCGTATTGATCTGCTGAAGACAGGCAATGTAGTAATGAAAGTTTAGGCTCGAACATCAGCTTTGAATAGCCTTGCCATTCTTGCTCTGCATTGCAGCCGAGTCACTGGCGCCGTTCAATATAGCTTTGGCTGAGATCCATGGCCGGCGAACGCTGTGAAGTACCTGGGGATCTTGGTGATAGCTTCACTTTGAATCACAAGCAATGCCAAACATGGCCCGATCGGTTCAAACCGCCTCAAGAGCTCCGTCAATCTGTTTGACAAGTGCTCTTGCCTCATTCAGGTCATGTGCTGCGTCATATCCAACCACGAGAGGCGTTTGGCGACGGACGCGGAAGGCATACTTTTCCACAGGAACATGCTTCCTTTCGTCCAAGGATGGCAGATCGTACGCAACAGCCGCCGGCGCATTTGATCTGGGAGCTCCGGTTGAGTACTCGGGATCCGTCTACATGTGCCATGGATAATGCCTCTCATTTCTTCTAGAGCCCTGTCGACTCTTTTCTACAAGGCGGAGCCCCAATCTACGTGGACGAGATTCCCATGACATAGAAAGGCCAATTCAACTGATGTCCACGTCTCATGGCAGACTTACTTTCGCAGCATGGAGAATCCCTCGGTGCCCGTCAACGAAGTCTTCCAGCCCCCACCAGGCTTGATTTCGAGTCGATGTATACAGGATATACCAGAGTTGAGCGCCGCCAAATCGAATGATATTATCTATTACCTGAAGGCACAGACCTTGGTGCGGGCGTTCCAAGCACATGGCCACACTCGTGCAAACATCAATCCTTTGGGTTCCCTGGGCAGCGGTACAGGTCGTCCACACATCGGCCTTCCCAGCACGGCAAACCTGGACAAGTACGGTTTCGGTTCAGCCGACCTAGATCTCGAGATCCTTCTTGGCCCGAAAGTCTTACCCCATTTAGCCGCTACGAATAGAAGCATGAGGCTCCGCGATATCATCGCCGCTTGCGAAGCCACATACTGCGGCTCCTTCGGCGTGGAATACCTTCACATGTCAGACCACATCAAATGAGAACGGATCCGGCGACGGGCCGAAAGCTACCACACCGATTCCCCTCCGACCGAAGAAACGCAGCGCATACTCGATGTTCTGATCTGGTCCACGAGCCTCGAGAGATTCCTGGCAGCGAAGTTCCCCGACGAGAAGCGCTTTGGCCTCGATGGCGCGGAGGGCACTCGCACCCGGTCTCGAGGCGCCGATAGATCGGTGCGCCGAGGTCCACGGCGTGCAGGACATTGTCATTGTCAGTTGCCATCGCGGGAGGGTGAACCTGCTGAGTACCGTCTACGGCAAGGACTTGGAAACTCTGTCCAGGTACTTCGCCAGCACCGCGGTTTTCGACGTGGACAAGGGGCAGACCGGCGATGTCAAGTACCACTTTGGCATGGAAGGGTCCAGGAAGACGGCTGGTGTTAAGACGGTCGGCATCTCTATGCTGCCAAATCCGTCGCATCTTGAGGCCGTTGATACCGTCGCGCAAGGAAAAGCCAGGGCGGTACAGCATGTGAGAAACGACGTGGATCATTCCGAAGTCATGTCCATGGCTCTCCACGGGAACGCAGCATGTCTGGTCAGGGATCTGTGTACGAGACGCTCAATCTTTCCAAGCTCAATGGATATGAAGTTGGCGGAACGACCAAGCTTATTGTCAATAACCAGATTGGCTTCACGACGGATTCGCCCGATTCAAGGTCGACGCCATGCTGTTCTGATCTCGCCAAGTACGTTGGAGCCCGGATCTTCCATGTCAATGGTGATGACTCGGAAGCTGCCGTATTTCTGCGCAAGCTTGCGGCGGACTGGAGAGCCGAGTTTCGGTCCGACATCGTCATCGACATTAACTGTTATCGGCGTTTTGGCCATGACGAGATCGACCAGGCCAGCTTCATGCAGCCTGAGATTTACAAAAGAGTCGCAGAGCAGGACTCTTTGAGGGAGAAGTACGTCGAGAAACTTGTGGCCGAGAATGTCATGTCGGCTGAGGTGAGAAGAGATGGGTTTGGGAGCAGCTTGAGGAGAAGTTGACTCGGAGGGAGCCAGCAGCCGGAGAAGGACTATCTGAAAGAAGCGTCTGCAAGAGCGGAGACAACGTCCGCCGAGATCGGCTCGCCTGCCGTTGAAGAAGACACGCTCTCAAATATCGCAAATACGATTACCCGCGTGCCGGAGGGCTTCGACCTCCATCCCAATCTTCAACGCATCCTGGCCGCAAACAAGGAGGCCTTCGACGCCGCTATCATCAACTGGTCCACAGCGGAGGAGTTAGCATTCGGGTCGCTCATGGGGGAAGGAAAGTCTGTTCGTGTTAGTGGACAAGACGTTGAACGCGGCACCCCCTCGCAGAGACAGTCGGTCCTGCACGACCAGAACACCCACACCGAGCATACATCCCCGAACCACCTGTGGGAGGATCAAGTCCCTCGCTATACCGCAGTCAACTCTCCGCTCAGCGAATTCGGTGTTCTCGGCTTCGACTACGGTTGCCCCTCGCCGCGATGGCCATGATGGATGGGGTTCCGAGCACTCATCCGCTCGGCCGGGAAGATTCTTGTAGCTTTGAAATGAGAATCCGAGGGCATGGCCGACGGATTTGACGAAGTCGAGAAGGGACTGCAGTCTACAGATTGTGTACATGACCACGCCGGAAAACCTTTTCCATGCGTTGCGAAGACAGATCTATTCTCCCCATAAGAGGCGTAAGTTTGTCCCTCTGATATGCTTCGTGATGAAGTTGTCGTTCTGTGTACAGTGTAGCGGCCAAGTCTATGCTTTTTTGTACAAACAGCGAGAAGCAAAAAACGTCACTGACGTGGCGATCACTCGCTTCGAAGAGCTTCATCCATTTCCTTGGGCACAGGCTAAGGAGAACTTGGAATCATAACCCAATGCCAAAACTATCGTTTGGTGTGAGATGAGCCCTATAACAGAGGAGCATGGCAGTACATGCGTGATAGGCTACAGGTTGTGGCCTCGGAATCAGATAGCCACAAGTTCAGTCGGATCGTGTATGCTAGCCGGGATCCGAGTGCTGGGGCGGCCGCGGCATCTAAGAGGGTGCATCTTGCGGAGAAAGAGGCATTGCTTCGCGATGCTTTGGGGCTTGAGAACAGCTAGAATAACTGTACTTACTGGGACAGACTACTCATGCGATGATGACTCAGGCGATAGAACAAATCGCTGCAAGCCTTCGGTTGATGTATTTTTCGAAGCGGCTGTGTGCATACTACGATGCATAGTTCAAGCGAGACGTCATTCATATTCACTTAAGAAATCTCAGGATCGCTCCAGACTCGACGTTCCTCAAGCATCTCAGGATGCGTTCCCAGGCCAAACTTGAACAACGATAGGGGTTCAAATCATCAAGAACATACGCTTGGAGCGTCTATTTCTCGTCTAGTGGCAACATGAAACCATCTCAATGAGCCAGGTTGAGCTTTACGCAATAATGTTACCATCTTGATCCCACATCGTCTTCTGAAGGCAACGCAGAATCCTTGCTCCTTACACTCTTCTCTCTCTTACCTGCGACTGCATCACTATTGTTGTTGACGCGGGGCGCTGCGTTGTGCTTTGAGGAGACTCAAGACCAGAAGACGCAGCCCGCCGTTGCAAATCTGGGTCGACGCTGCGTGCATCGACCAAGAAGACACCAAAGAGCAAAAGCAGCATACAAAGATCATGACATTGGGGTATCGAGGATGAGAGTCTAGCTCGGCAAGTCGACGTAATAGGACGTCCATGTCTTGCACACGTTGATAGCAATATCCAAGCTTTCCAACGAGTTCGGACTTCCTCACGGAGGAACGCCTCCAAAAGAGCGAAGTAAGATTGCAGGGCACAAGCTTTTCGCCTGAGCCCCTCTCACCTCCAAATGGATGGCGAAGCCTCTTTGTAGATGTCACACTTAGCCGGAACGACCAGTTGCTAATGAGACAGTGATGTATTTGGTTTTATCTTCGAGCTTCGGAGTGGCGATACTAGTCCATTCGCCTCAAGGCCTTCGTAGTGCGTCCTGTTCCTTTTTTCACGGCTTTGACACCTCTCCCGTGACAAATAACACCTTTCCCTGTTATTTCACATCCTTCTCCCGTCAATTTTATGATGTCTTACGTTCCTGACAACAGAGTTGTTGTGCCTCAATCGTGAAAGCTGTGCCCCGTGTGAGAGTTTCAGGTTACATGATGCCATTTACGCAACGCAGACAAGGAACTTCAGGACCTCTCCCGATTACAAAATAACTGGATCTGTGTGGCATCATTGACATGAAACGTACTAATGTACTGATAACTAGCCCAGCAACTAAAGCTGCACTCGTCCAATTCCGGTCCAACCTCCATGTAGCGAGTATTGGTGGTTAGCAAGAGATGTACATCTAGAATGTTCTGCTTCTTGTGTAACAAAGACGATTATTTATAGGCGCCAAGGCATAAATGTTGATGTGTTGGATCGCTAAGTCTTGAGGGAATAAAATGCTGTGAGAGTTGAGACTGGGATCGCTGTTTGCGTAATTCGTCAATCATAGATATACAGTCAAAGTGAGATCAAGCATAACAAGATTCTATTTGAATCTATGTGTCTCAGCTGGCTCAGGATGTGTTGTTGGGTCCAATGTGAATCGCGACAAAGGTGGAATATCCAAGGATATCCGCGTGGCAGCAATGCGTTCTCAGGTAAATCACCTCAATTTTCCAGTGAGTCATTTAATGCTTAGGTGGGTATACTTCACCATCTTTGGCAAGATCCTTGGTATCTCGAAGCATCATGAAGCCTGTGTCGGTGCAGTCGGCATAATACCCAATCAAGCCGTGACAATAAAGCTGGCCGTCGTCATTTTGGACAATATCATCTAAAGACTCACGTTAGAAAGCTTCGTGAATTAGAGTTGTCGGGACCTCAATTCGACTCACTGATTGTGACCTTTGGCTCCGCCCATTGCTTCGGAAAGAACCCGTAGTTGCATAAACAAGTCATTTCGGTCGACTTGCTGTCGTATTCGCATCTCTGACAGCTTTTATGGAACCCGCCACTACATCAAAATATTGAGTTTAGTGACAGTCGGAGGTGCCTGACGTCTTCGGGGCTTTTAGGATCAAGGACCCATATGGTTGCCCTGTACCGCGAGAAGCTGACTTACTTTTTGCGAGGCACAATTTTGCCGCTGCTGTTGGCGTAGCAGAGTGTCAGAGGCAACCAAGTGCAGTAGTCGTTTCCTGCCTTGTCCCGACATCTCGCCACCAGATAAGGGGATGTGTAGTATGTTTTCCCCCAGACGGAGTCTGGGTCCCAAAATCGTACCTCCGAGCAAGTGTCCAAGAACCCGCCGATGACTTTCAGGCACGCAGGAAGAACAAGTAAAAAGCAACGTAAGAGAAAGAGCATAGCGAGTGACTTGGTGAAGTAAGCTTGCTTGTGCCTTCTGTCTTTGGATAAATGGAAATTGCGGAGGCCTGTCACTCCACGGAATAGCTTGGGGACAGGAATGAGAAGGTCGAGGAGCGAAGCAAGTGGGGAATTCAGTATGATCTTACTTCAATCAATTGAAGATTCCAAATTCTTGAAAAAGATACTCAAGGGGAAAGTCCTCGCTAGGAATAGAAACCATCAATCAACACCAAACGCCTCCTTACTTTACATTTCTGATGTGGGGGAGGAGAAAGGACGTTATGTAAGTTGAATGAGCAAAGCGTCGTTTCAATGTATTCATAGGTTTCCCTTGGAACTCAGTACGATCTTATTCTACAAAGGGATGCGAATACCTCCGGCTGCGGCGTGGTTCTCTTGTTTAGTGTTTGGTGGTACAGTTTCGTAACCTGAATGTTGTATAGCCTAAGAGCCTTTATGGTGGAAATCTAGGGGGACCACGCACGGTACATGCGATCCGAATGACGTAAAAATCAAACTTCTTCGAATAAAGGCCAAATTAGTCTAAAATACCTGAATTCGGCCTTTTTTCACTGTTTCACTGTGTCCTGTGCCACAGGTCGTATAGTGACAACCCTGAGCTGTGTCTAACAAGACATAAGGCACAGCCTGGTGTACATGGTTATACGCACCCTAGTCAGCTTTAACCCAGGTGAGGAATTTGCTGAAGAGCGGTTTGCTGAGATGAATTGATCGGCTTGAGTTGCCTGCAGCTTACGACGACCTGATGCTGCAGATTGGTGGCTGTGGTCCCAGTCGAGACTCGAAAGTGGCAGTGCGATCACAGGGTTGAGGGGAAGAAGTCCAACAACCAGCCCGGATTCCCTTTCCTTCTCGATCCCTCCTTCTTGTTTCATTTCAACAGATATCAGTATCCTCTTCTCGCTGCCTTAGCTCACGGTAGCAAAGCCTCGGTAGCCGCTCTTCTGAACTTGCCTTTAATGGTTTACAAAGGTGGTAAATATCACGGAAGGGGTCAAATTTAGACAAGGTTTGGGAATATACAGAAAGCGAACGCCAGTTCTGTGAGCTTTTCAAGAAGACTGATCTGGCGTTCTTCGCCATCTCCTCCGAAACAGAGCGTGTCTTATAGAGGCAGACGAACAGGGATATACACCCTTCTCAAGAGCCATTGCAAATCGCCATGAGACTGCCATTCGCATCTTAATTGATATGGGAGTAGATATAGATGCTCTTCAAAAACATGGGAGTACATGTCTTCCACAAGTATGTGCAAGCAAGGAAGAGACACTTACAAACTGGAGGGCGGTGCACATATCGACTGGACCGATGGATAAGAGATGAGGCCACTTATGACAGCCTGTTCAGGTTTTTCACAACCTCATGGCAAAATTGCTAGGCTTCCTGTTTGAGAAGGGCGCAGATGTGAATTATGTTGGCGCAAACAAGCAAACAAGAACATACCGCTCTCACCAGCCTTTCTATGGCCCCCGAAAACATCGTCAGAATGCTATTGGAGAAGGGAGCAGATATTAACTGAAATCAGGGATATGAAGTAGTCTCCAAGTTGTCAGAGGAATTATGACGAGATTTTCCACGACGACTGAAACTTCGAAACCTTTGGAGCTCATTTTAGTTACACGGTGATGAAAGCCATAGGAACCCCGCGGAACACTAAGCCTCTATCGAATACTATCCGCCTAACACAGGACCAAGTATCGCTTCGAGGATGATCCTTGGCTCCAAAGCTTACTGCGTAATTAGAGCCACCTTGAGACGTTGCATTGGGACAGATCGCTCCAATCAAGGGGCGCCGCCGTCGGATGAGGCCGCGTGTTCATCTGATCCAACCCATGGCACGTTTCCAAGCAACCTTTTCCCATAACTCCACACTACTGAAGTATGCGAGGAGCACTCAATTGCCAGCAGCCGGCTAGGCAATCTGTTGAGGGACGGCATTCTGCACGAATTGACGGGAAGACGTCTCGGCGGGAAAGGGTCCGTTGAAGCACCTGTAAGCCGTCCCGTCGGCTGTTCATGTCAAATGAGGATATTGCTTGGGTTCTCACTCGCTCCAGACTCGTACAAGAAGGCCAAAGTTTGCCAGGGAAATGGATCTAGCTCTCCTTTCTTACGCTTTGCCAGATGGCTTTTCCTTATCTTCTCTCTCGCATCTCCGGCATTCGCGTTGCACTGCGGTCCGGAAAAGGCAAAACACCGCTGGGGATCCCGGCCGAGATTCTCCCAAATCCCGCGATTGGCGGAGATTCATGTTGACCACAGGCTTCAGAAAACCCCCATTTTGCCTAAGCCAGATCGATAGCGCGATTGTCTAACCTTAAGAAGTGGTGAGGAGAAGGGATCATCGCAGTAAGAAGCTTCCCATTCGAGGAAGCCGGCCAGCCGGCTGCCGTCCTCACAGCGACCAACGCACGGAAATTCGGGGCACACCATGCGCCTGGAGTTTTCCTTTCGAAATGAGCAACACTCCGTGTGGGACTCCTGGTGCCCTCTTCGAATCGACGCCTCGATGCGACCTAGATGCTCTCTCTCACCTGATTGCTGGTTCACTTCCAGCCGTCAGTCTCCCGGCCAATTCACCCTAGATGGCACACAGTCAGGCGCGGCCACCCCCTTCCACGCTCTCACGATCAGTCTCGCCCAATGATGAACCGAGAGCACCCGGACGAGTGGAATCAGAACGGCGACGTCGTGCCTTTCTCGATGTTGCGGAGTCTGCTAGGCAGAGTCGGGCGATGAGTCCATGACTAGGATAAGGTTGCAGCAGTGATAGTTGCGGAAGAATGGGATTTCCCATAAATCCCGGTTCAAGCGGAAGGTTATTAAGAAGCCTTGACATCCCGCCTCGGCCGATGAAGCTCGTTTCCTCTTGAGGCTTTCATTCGGTTCTCACGACACCTTCCGCTTGGCCGAACCGTCGCTCTTTAAGTCTTTAATCACTTCCGACTCAGTCTCGTAGCCCCCTTGACCAAAATGCGTGCGAATATTCCCATCGTCGCCGGCCTGATCGGTCTGGCTACCGCCCTGCCCACCGACTACGCTCTCGAGAAGCGCGCCGTTCCGACCGTTTGGACTTGCGGCGACAGCACCATGGCCAAGGGAGGCGGTGGTGCGGGAACCGAGGGTTGGGGACAGTACCTGCAGTACTCTTTCGACACGAGCAAAGCCAAGGTCGACAACCGCGCCATCGGAGGACGCAGTGTCCGATCTTACACCCGCGAGGGCCGCTTCGACACCGTCGCTGGCCTCGTTCAGTCCGGTGACTGGGTCATCATGGAGTTCGGACACAACGACGGCGGCTCCCTGAGCACCACCGACAACGGTCGCACCGACTGCTTCGGTGACGGCACCCAGACCTGCCAGACCACCTACAAGTGAGTGAAGCCTGACCTCTCCGAGTGAGAGATATATGTACAGAATAGCACTGACATCAAACGCAGCGATGTTGCCGAGGCCGTTCTCACCTTCCCCGCGTACCTGAAGAACGCCGCGATGAAGATGAACGCGAAGGGTGCCAAGGTCATCATCTCGGCCGCCACCCCCAACAACGTCTGGGAGTCTGGCAGCTTCTCGTGGGGTCCCGACCGTTTCTACTACTACTGCTGGTAAGCCAAGCCACCTCCGATTCACGCCATGCCCTTGTACTCACGACTGTGTTTCAGGCTCGCCGTTCAGCAGCTCGGAGGCCCCTCCAAGGGCTACTACTTTGTCCCTCACGGCGAGTACGCCGCCCAGGCGATGAAGAACCTCGGCGCTTCTAAGATCAACGCGAGCTATCCCAACGACCACACTCACACCTCTCCCTACCTCGCCGATGTCATGCACCAGGCCTTCGTCCTCGGCCTCGAGTGCGGCACCAGCGCCCTCGCCAAGCTGACCAAGAACACGACTGCTTCGCTCACCTCGACCTCCTACCTCGGTAGCTGCATTGACAACTACAACTCCACCGTCCACGCTCTCCTGCGATAAACGTCTTTCATCTTATTGTCTATATTACAGCGTACATAAGCTTAGGTTCATGCACGTCCTTGGGTTCTCAGGTAGTCGGCATCTGATATTGATCCTATCGCCCTGGGCGTATGTAAAATACGAAGTACACTGTTGCCTTATCACATTGCCTACCTCATTCTCTTCAACTTCACATGTTGCGCTTTTCTCATGTCCGTTGAGCGGAACTAAAGTCATCGCGGCCTCGAAAGGACTCCAACGGGTCATCTTGCGTCTCCAACATTACAGTAGTACAACCCCCCTGCAAAATGATCCTTCATCAGGTCAGAGTCCGAAGTCAGGGACCACTGTCGACCGGGATTGGAAGCGGAGAGCCGGTGGCGAAGCTAGCTATTCTAAGCAGGACGCAAGACATCGCGACCCGCATCATTGGCTGACATACGATGGCTCATTCCTACGATGCATCCAGCCTCGGGTGCTTGCAGGCAGCCGCATTTTCTCAGAACCGATGAGAAGACAGCCGCAGTCTTTAAAAAGAAAATGAGATTGAAGGTGATTCACAATCGTTCATCGTTACTTCTCTGCATCATCGCACTGCGCTCCACCCATCACTCATGGTGAAAATCGCCCACCATGGGATCCGACGCCAAAGTCTCTCTGGAGTTCATTCCTACCGGGTCGTGCTGGATGCGCGAGCCGATGAGCGGCCAGCCCGTCAGCAACAGCTTCGTCCCATTCCGACTGCTCCGATCCTTCACCGGCCCGTGGCTCGGTCCCCTTCCGTTGGGCGCGTTCCTGATCCGGCACCCAAACGGGCCGATCCTATTCGACACGGGCATCTCGACCAAGTGCAATGAACCAGGCTATTTTCCTTGCTGGAATCCGTTCCCCGGGATCCTCAACAAGTTCGACGTCGCGCCGGAAGACGCCATCATCAACCGACTCGGCGAACGCGGCGTCAAACCAACGGATCTCCAGGCCATTATCGTCAGTCATCTGCACCACGACCACGCCGGCGGCCTGAAAGACTTGGCCCTCGCGGCGCCAGACGTGCCGATCTACGTTGGTTCCGACCATTGGGAGGCGTTCGGCAAGCATCAGATTTACGCCGCGATACAGGGCGCCATCCCCTCGGACTGGCCGCCGAACTTTGAGCCCACGATCCTGGACTTTGATGAGAAGAGACAGATTGGACCTTGGAGTCGGTCGTGTCCACTTACTGCGAACGGAACGGTAGTCGCGGTTGACACGCCCGGTCATGTGCCGGGCCACATTTCACTGCTCGTGACCGGTGACAACGAGGATGGGACGAGGACAACCTACCTCCTTGCTGCTGACGCGACGTATGGCATCCACCTTCTCGAGAGGGAGGAGCCGGATGGTGCGAATGACGACCCGCACACTGCATTCGAGAGCTTGAAGAAGATTAAGGAGTATGCTAGGCATCACGAAGTTGTTGTCTTGCCTACGCATGACCCAGATACGCCCCGACTGCTGAAAGACAGGGTGATCTATCGTCCGAAGGATATGACAGAGGGAGAGGTCGAAAAGTGAGCACTTTTGAGGCGTCGTTGATGACAGATTCTAGACATAGGAAACCATATAGTTTTACGTTATCACTGGATAGGTTTACCACATGGCAGTGATTCCATACGTTCAAGACGGAAAACCCAACTCTGGAGTCCGCCGAGGCTACGCGAGGCTCCTCGTTCGTCGGCATCGTCGCGAAAGATAGGCAAGAAATGCACAGAATACCCGCCAGTCCATCCCATCATCGTCGTCACCACGCGTACGGTGGACTGAAACAAGCCATCGGAGAGGAAACGAGGGCTTGAAACGGAACGATGCGGATGCATCGACTGCGGGAAGAGAGCTTGGGCCGTAGATCCACCGGGGGGGGGGGGTCGGCAAGTTGGGGAAAGGGAGGATTGGCGTCTTCGTTAGCTGGTCGTCTCTCCACAGCTTCAGGCTCCAGCTCGGGATTGACGATCACGGTGATCTATGGCAGTCGCAGATGGCAGTAGGCCGTGTGTTGTGTGTTTGGGTGGGTTGGTCCGCCGTTCGCTTATGAGAGGGACCATTGCTGACCAGGAAACAAAGCAGAGTGACTGCGCCAAAATGCGTGAACGAACGCTACTCCCAAACGAACCGATCGACAGCCCACGTCGCATAGATTTTGCTACGTGATAACGCGAGTGCAGAACAGAGAATACCGAATGTGTATGTACGGACATTTTCTCGAGCCAGGCCATCACGATGTGAAAAAGATACTTTGCCGTACGCTGAGGATATCTCGAGCTGCCCGGAGCATCTTGTTGTTAACGCCCAGAAGGGCGACGTAGTTCGTCCTCGGCGATGTCAGCACGCATAGATATTCACATTGCCACAGTATCTGGCCGATCATGCTGACTGAACGAACGACTGTAAGACGATACCACGCGAGGGGCATACAGGCCCCCCCATCCTTCCGAAGTCATGCTTACCAGACAAAAGTCCCTCCAGATAACCTCGAAACAACCTCTTCAGGTCTACCCGTTCGAAGAATATCGCTGGTGCGTCAGACAAAACTTGACAAAAACATACGAATTCAAGCCCGGTACAAGAAAATGGACCACGTAACCCCCCCAAAGATGATGAAGGCCGTCCAGGTCATCGAGTTCAACAAACCCTACCGAATCAACACGGTCCCCGTCTCGACCGACCTCGGCCCCAATGATTTCCTGTCCTCGTCAAGGCCGCCATCGCCCTCTACTGCCACACCGACAGCATGGTCCAGGCCGGCGCCCTGCCCATCGATCTCCCGGTGACGGCATCGCACGAAGGCACCAGCACCGTCGTCGTCGCCGTCGGCTCCTCGGTCAAAAACTCCAGACGAGGGGACAGGGTGATGTGCGGGGTCCCGCTGGGGCTTATGCGGAGAGTGTGCCGAGTATACCGGTCCGGAGAACTACACGCACTACTGCCCCAACCAGAAGGGCATTCTCGGGATTCACGTCGACGGGTGTCTCGCAGACTACATGCGGGCCTAGAGCTCTCGAGAAAGTACGGCGCGGATGTTGTGCTCGATGCGAGGAAAGGCAACGCTGACGTCGCTGCTGAGCAGCTGCAAAACGCAACGAAGGGAGTCCTGGCGGATGCAACGGTCAACTTGGTCGACTCAAGAGACAGCTGCTGCTTTGGGCTGTGCTGTGACAAGGATGCATGGTACGATGCACCAGCTTGCCCAGCCGGCCGAGGTCAAAATTCCATTTATGGATCTCATGTTGCGTGACATTACGGTAAGGGGCAGTTTGACCTGCTCTCGGGGAGAGACTGAAGCCATGTTAGTGCATATTACGGAGCATGGCATTTTGCCGGAGTATAACCTCTATGATGAGTTGGATGAGGTTTCTGAATGCTGTCAATCTTGTTCAGAGCGGGTAAATCAGCGGCAAAGCTGTCATTATTCTGGGTCCGGAGCAGGTGGTGGAGTACAACAGCGCAGGGGCGAAATGATAAATTATCTAAAATGACAAATAGTCGCCAAAATCCGGATAATTAAACTACCCGAAACAATCATGACTCTGACGAGGAGTTGGCCGCCGTGGCTGTCACATCTTTGCGGTGCTTGTCCCAAGGGCTTCCACCACGATTTGTCGGGGTATCGCCGTGGTGACTTGCGATCTTGGTGTCCATGCGTGGTGTCTGAGGCCTCTCGCCCTCCTTGCTCCCTCCCGTACCAAAGAACCCTTGCAGTTTGTGAGAGAAGCCGCCATCGGTGTTCCCTGAGCTCCCCCTACTTCCACTGGTTCCCGAAGGATTGGCACTCGATGGGGACGTTGAGGGGCCGTGAGTCTCGATGGCTCTCGTGTTTGCGTTTCCGCGACCATGTCCGCCGCCGATGGCGCCCGCATCAGAGGGGAACTTTTCGGTCGGCCCTTTGGGTGCATCGCGATTCGGGTTCTCCGCGTTGCCACTCTTGAGTCCGGAGCCGAGATCCGTGCCGCCGGTCGCGTGGGTCATGCCAACGCCGGCACCTCCCATGCCGAGATCTCGCTTCGCATCCGCTTGTTGCTTCTTGTTGGCGACCTCATCGGCTGTCGGATGCGCCTTCTTGGTGTCGTGGACCTGTTGGGCAGGGTCGCCGGCAGCATTCGCGGGCTTGCGGAAGAAGTAGACACCGCCGCCAAGGACGGCTGCCGCGCCGAGAAGGGGTGCTGTGAGGTTTTGTCTGGACATGCTCGCAGTGTTAAGTAGAAACGATTGGTTTTTTTGTCTGACAGAATGAAGTGCGGTGGGAAAATGGTATTATCGTCAATCGTTACAAAGATACTCAAAGTCCAGGTAGCGTAGTGTTGGAGGACAGCGGCACAAGAATGCCCTACCAAAGCCCTGCGTTCAGCTCGTTTTAATCGACTCGCTATGTGACGAACCCATGGCATCATCCGGCAGCTCGCTCGTTACACAAACTGCGGTCATACCACACCTGGTTCGAGGGCGTAAATCGATGACAGCTTGTCTTTGGGACGATGACATCAGGATGCGATTTAGCGGAGCACGAATTTGGCGATGCGATTTCTGTCTAGCGGCCGATCGGCAGGTACCGCGCATCGATGACGACTCTTTGATTTGCGATTTCAGCCCTCTCGAGCTAGTGAAACTGTCCACCGGATCTGAAGCATTGGGAACCGAGATCTATCCTTCATAGGTTTCACTAGAAGATGCATCTATCTCATTCTCATCCGTATGCAGATTCTCAGGAGTCCCCGAGCGTGCCCTTGCCGACCGGCTTCGTGTGGGGCCCTGGGCGGCAGCTCCCCGCCATCTTGAGGGGCCGGAGACCGGGGTGCGTCCGGCTCGGCGTCCGAATATTTCTTTGTCCGGAGCGCTTCTCCTCCTTCAGCGACCATGTCCTGGTGTTCCATCCAACTCGGTCGTCGACCCAAGCTTTTCCTCGCATACTAGTAAATCATTGCCAAGAATGCAGCGCCGATAGCTGTCGATTGCAGCATCATGAATCCGGTGCCGATTTGGGCGTCCACATCCCCAGCCCCAGGTCGATTAACGTAGCTCTTCAGAAGCAATCCGTCGAGATACTGCACGGCTGCTGCGAGGGACACGACAAGCGGCAGCATAGGCCACATCCACATCCGATACTTGTCCCAGAAGTTCGATGGAAGGGCCTTGATCTCCGCACGTGAGTCGCGCGGGCAAGGACACACGCGTTTGAGCGAGGGGTAATAATACTGGCATTGCAACGAACTCGGCCGAGAATAAATGAGGGCTTCGACTGTGAACAACAGCAAGAGGACAAGGAGAGTGTAGAGATGCACGAAGTACGATGGGGCTGGGGGCATGTCGAAGCTGTCGAGGCGGACCGAGTCGAAGAGGAAGGCCGACGTGCATTCGCCAGCACTGCGGAAACAATCCCAAGCAGACAACGAGACGCCTAGTTGCTCGCCGATATCAACCAAGTTTTGTGGGAGGTTGGGTCGTGACGAGATCATCGCTGCCGTATTGGCCGTTGGGTATTCGTAGCCGAAGCTGGTTAGGAAGAAACACATCGTAACCAAGTAATCACTGGAGTTTGGGGAGGTGGTGATTCCGTTGAACTATGGCACGTCAGCCCTACCAGTCGTGCGTGAGGTCCCGGCGATGAGTCTTACCTTCACGATCGACAGATCAGACAGACTGAGTCGCTGGGTTCCATCGCAATCGCCGCGTGTAAATGGTCTGGTACAGTCCCGGTGCGATGTAAACCAACCTTGCGAAACAGCAAGATTCACTCAAGGCTCTTCGACGTGGCCTGGATATCAGTTTTCTTGATTCATTTACGTAGTGGTCCCCAGTCACCGCCCCCTTATGCATCACCCAATCTTTCAACGGAACTCCATGTACTTCGGCTTGTATCCGCTGAGATACGGCCTCTCACAGCCTTCCCATCTCCAAATTTCCGCTTCTCTCTTCATTGTCGGCTCCAATTACTGCTTTATTTCTTGCTTGTGGAAGATGCCTGCCACTCGCGTCAGTGACCCTGCGTCCGGATTATTGACGTACGCGACCATTCTATCTTACCATCAATTTCCGGCATCCAGCCCTCCCGCTGAGAGCAAAAGAATTCACCCTTGGGCGGCACCTTGTCCGGCTCATCAAAGGTCCCCCACATGACGTACCGGAACTTATCTGCCGCCGCCTCTCCGTATTCGCAAGTGAAGGCACCACAGTTGCCACAAAACTCTCGAATCACACCGTTCTCTTGTTTGAACTTCTTTGGCTCGCCTCGCGTGTACGAGAAGCCCTCCAGCGGGACCTGAGACGGTTAGCATCATGTCTATAAGGGAGCCTCGAGGGGATGAAGCGAGCTCCACGACGAACCTTGGTAGTCAGGCCATAGTTAGTCCCAAAGGCACGCTTGCAGCTCGAGCAGTGGCATAGCGACGTCCTCGCGTCGTCAGTGGAATCGAGTTTGGCGGAATACTTCAGCTGGCTACAGACGCAGCGCCCGTCTAGCGTGATGGGCATCTTGTGAGATGGGTAAGGTGAGATCAAATGGACGTGGAGCTGGGAAACCCCCGACTTTCTATACAGTGAATGGTGAACTTCGGTTTCCGCAGGAGATGCTTGTCTGAAATCCCTTCATCAGTCTGAAGCGACGGTTTTGATGTCCGATGTGAGGTGAACGCAGGCGCGCACCGGCTGAGATGACTGCTTTCTGACGTCACGATCTTTGCCTTCGCAGAACATGGGGCGACGATGTATGTTTCTTCCTAGATGAGACATCTTGCTTGCTTTGATTCGAAGTCAAGTTCAATTGGTCAGTCTCTAGCATTTTCGAGTCGGTTCTGGAGGCTCTTCATATTCCCAGACGCCCCCCTCACTCATGTCGCGACTGGCGGGCGGATGCTCGCAAATATGAGGACAGTTTGTACCTCTTCAACACCAAGCATCTCATCATCGCAGCATCCCATTGGTTTCACGGGTATTGTACTTGCTTTCCACGTCATTAGAAGCGCTTCAAGTCATCCGCGCTCAACAACATTGGTCGATCACGCCGGTTGGGCCCAGAAGGAACACCTATATGCTCAGTTCAAGGCTGCTGATACTCATCAGACGAATACGGAAGTCTTATTTGATCATCGAAAAAGACCTAGCATTACGTTCATACGCATTGGTAGTTAGTTTTACAGACGTGCTCGGACATATGCCCAAAGAAATGGCCACTGCACGTCAGGATTTCCGCCACTTCTCAAAGGACTTGAGCACCGTCAAACTCCAAGTCGTCGAACAACACCGAGCTACTAACACCAGCTGCGGATGTCTGTGGGGATGTCTGTTGGAGCAGGGGGCGGCGAAAGGGAGGAAATCTAGTGGTCTTGGAGCCTGGGACAGCGGGTCACAGCACCCTTGGCATCCGGCGCGAAGGATTTAGACGCCGCCCGCCGCCGCCTCCGTAATCCGATGATTTCTTGGATGGGTATTTTCCTAAGTACTCATAGGATAAGACCTGAGATCCTCCCTATAGATCTCTCACCATGACGGCCGCCAAGACTCTCATCTCCTTGGTCTCCGGGTTCTCCCTCGTCGGCTTCTCTGCAGCCTAGACTTGCCAAGTTGCTAGTTTATGACCTTAATAAAGCTTGTTGTGGTTTCTTCTAAAGGTTGCCGTACTGATATTTGAGTAGGCGGCACTTCCGATGACTCTCCTGCCATCTTGGCGGCTCTGAAGCAGTGCACTGACGCCACGTTGTTCCTAGGTCGTTCTTGACAAGACTTTAGACGATTGGCTCCGTGCTGAAGACGGATGCCCTGTCCAACATCGCCATCCAACTCTTCGGAACGCTCAGCCTGAGCACTGGTCTCAGCTACTGGCAAAGGAATTCCATCCAGCTGGGCTACCAAGATGCTTACACTGCCTGGGCCACTCGCGGCAGCAACAACCGTGTAAGTCAAGCGAACGCGCGCCGGATCTTAGGGTCATCAACAGCGCAGTTCAGATCTATGGCGGCGGCAGCTACGATGGAGGCGGCGATGGTATAATTCGAGTTCATTCTCCAATAGACAAATGTCTGCTAAAACAGCGCAGCCTGGAATTCGGCCGGCAAGACCGGTCCCATCATGTTGACTCATCTCAACGCCAAGAACGTTCTCATCCAGCACATCAACATGAACAAGAGCCCTTTCTGGCACAACCTCGTCGATGGCTGCACGAACGTTACCTACGGTCATGTGGACATGAACTCGGTTCCGACCAGCGGGAAGCAAGCACAGAACACTGGTAAGAGTCAGCCACTTCCGCTATGCGAGAACTTTGAGCTAACATTGGAACGCAAGATGGGTAAGTCGATGCGAAACGTCCACGAACCAAACGAAATCAGCAGGCTGATCCCGGTAGCTGGGACACGTACCGCAGCTCCCGGGTCACCATTGAGGAATGCACCATCATCAACGGCGACGACTGCGATTCGTTCAAACCCAATTCCACCGACATCACAGTCATGAACCTGCAAGCCCAAACTTCGACCCCATGTCATCCCCGCGGCATCCTGACTCGCCGGAAACCCCTCGGCTCTGCCCAGGTTCCCATGGCATCTCGGTCGGCTCCCTCGGCCAATACGCCGGCAAGGTCGACATCGTGAAGAACATCCACGCCAAAAACGTGACCATGGCGAACGCGTCCAACGGCGCCCGCATCAAGGCATGGGGCGGCAGCGCGTCCGCCACCTCGACCAAGGGCGGCGGCACCGGCCTCGTCCAGAATGTCACCTTTGAAGACTTCGTGATGAAAAACGTCAACCTCTCCGTTCGTCATCGACCAGTGCTACATGACCGGCGCCGACGCGTGCGCGCAGCACCCGTCCGGCGTTCGCATCAGCGACGTGCGCTACGTCAACGTCACGGGCACCGGCGGCAAGGCGTCCGAGGTCGTCACCATGGTCTGCAGCGACGTCTGTGACAACATCACCGCCACGGGCACCAAGCTCGTCGGTACGAATGGCACTTCGGAATACGTCTGCAAGAACATTGCGTCAGCCGACAAACTCGACTTCCCTTGCAGTGCCACCGGTGTCACGTTTGTCGGCACGTTCCAAGACGTCCAATAAGAAGGCCAAGCCAACCTCCACCAAAAGATTGGGGGGCTTGAATGCCGAGGCAGAATCTGGGGCGAAGATGGTACTGTGAAGGAGAACAAAAAAGAGGAAGCTCATAGGAAACATTTCTCGGCTCGGCACTTGACACATTTCATTCAGGACGTACTTCTAAACATAAGACAGGTTTGACGGAATCAGATGGTAATGCGATTCGAAGTCGGCAATTCATGCCAGCCCATTATCTCACGCCCGTTTCAAAATAGGCATTCCAGAGCAAAGGCAGAGAGAGAGAGAGAGAGCCACGGTTTCTTACGCATGTGATGATCCAAGCTACAGCGCTGACAAGCCCAGCCCTGTCTGGAATCCCATACATATACTTTACTGCGAAGTCCATCCTTTAATGGCTTTGGACGTGAATCATGAAGGCTGCGCGCGGCCATGGATGCCACTCTTCAAGCATCGGGTGATTAATTCTTGTCTGAATTTCTCTTCACATTACCTCCTTTTTTTCAGGGTCCGCGCCAAGATGGTCAATTTAGCCCTGTTCCATACTACTCGTAGCTTCCGCCCGTCACCCACGCCACTGGCACCTACACGTGCGCGATGGCTGCTTTTGGCTGCCCCGGCCCAGAGGGTAAAAGGCGTCGTAGGGGCACGTGAGACCACCCCGGTAGATCCCCAAAAGCGCCGTTTGGACGTTTGGACGAGACACAAATAAGGAGGGCGTGCGACTCCAGAGCATTTGGGTTGTAACCGTAACAAAGGCGACTGGAAACCCCGTGGACCTAGTTGGGGGCGTGGTCGCATTCGGGCGGGGGCTTACATTAATAAGGATTGCCGGATGCCCATACCAAAATTGGGATCCTTTCCCTTTTGATTCGCCGCCCGGACAAGGAGAAGCGATGGAGTCGGAGTCGGTTGGACAAGCGAGAAATGTGGGATGCAGGCAGGCAAGCCGCAACTCGCAAGCAAGCTTGTTCGAGAGAAAACGGTCAACACTCAGCAACTTGCAAGGGGTGGCTCATGTCAGCACTGTACTCTGTACAGTACAAACGGATTCCTGCGAGGCGGTACGGCTGATCCCTGCGTCAGGAATCCAGGATACCCGCCGTGGCCCGTCTCATTCGAGAGATGATAAACCTCGCATATTGACAAACAGACCGCTTCGCCGTACAAGCTTGGTGCCTGCGTCGATCTCCGCACTCCGCGGCCTCCACCTTCTCCCCCCCTTCCTCCCCTCCCCCCAATTCGGACCTGTTTTCTTCACCAGTTCCTACAGGACGCAGCCAAAACTGACTGGCGTCTCATACAAACTTAGAAACTTGGACATGGCACTGTTCTGGGTAGGGCGAGGACGGGCTAGAGGTCCCAAGACAGAAAGCTGGTTTCGGGCAGGTTTCCTAACAAGGAGTCAGCCACACCTTGATACACACCACGCGAAATTTCTCCAGCTGTTCATCCACCACCGCGCCGTTACGTTACCGAGAGACGTGATTGGGCCCCCCTATATCCGTTCCAAGTTCCAACAGCAGGGGTTGGTAGGCAGGGCCCAGGCAGCCTTCTTCTTCTAGTTTCGCCCGATTCTGCGGTTAGAGCTGAGATAGAGAGAGGACCACCAGGGCCACATATGACAAACGATAACGACATGCGCCATGCCGTCCTTTCGGGGCGTCTGACATGAGGATAATCCTTGGAGTCCCCGGGCAGGCAAGTTTGGATTTTCGTGCTCGTTTGTTCGTATTCCTAAATGGGCTGCCTAGTGTGGGCCTTTCTTCGTTCCCCCTTCCTGAGAGGTCACGACGAGCCTCGTTCGCTTAGCACGGGCAAACGCTAAGGCGGCATAGCCAGACCCGCGGACAATGGATATCGTGGCTGCGAGGGGGTCTTCTGGCCCTTTACACTATTGTGCCCATCCTTCAAATTTGCAAACTGGGCTGCCGCTGAAGGCGCCATTCTCACTGGCCGTTGTTACGCGGTGCCGCCAAACCGGGCACAGATGCTCCTCTGAAAGAGAGAGCCTAGAGGAAGAGAGAATTGACCGAGGGGTCCATGTTCCCGTCGGCAGACGCCCCCGATGCTTGGGAGACAAGCACGCCCGGGGTCGGGCACATAAGCATAAGGTTTTCTCGACCAGAACTCGTCGATCTCCCCTTACCTACCTCTGCTATTTGCTATATTTCCCCGACTCTCGTGTGATCTGTTTACCGATTTGGTCTCGGATTTTCCCTCCTTTGGCCTGCTTCTTTCTTCGTTTTCATCATATCTTCGCTTCGGGAAGCGAAAAGGAAGAGACATGAATAGGAAGCGCGCCTACGCTCTCTAGTTTATACACACGACTCTTGTTTCATACACGCAAGAGAGAGAGAGAGAGAGAGAGAGAGGCCCAGGCCAGCAACCCCGTTCAGCATGCACAATGACCTCCGACTGGGCCACTCCTCGCTTCGCCATGGGCTCGCCTCTCCGTTGACGGGGGCTCGACGGATGGTCATGGTTGTAGGTTCGCGATTCTCCAACCAGCGTTTCGTCTTCAGCCTGGCAGCACTCACGGTCCTCGGCGCCAAGTTCGTTCACCTCAAGAGCCATCTGTCTGCTCTGCCGACGGTCCACCTGGTGAACTGGGGCTACTCCTTCTTCGCGCAGGATTTCGTCTTGTTGATCATCCTGCGGTTGCTTCTCGGAGGATGGCTCTCCGGGGGACGCAACGATGGTTTCTTGCGGCGCTTGGCGTCCTTCGCCAGCTGGCTCTTCATCGGCTTCGTGATCGGTCTGAACCTCGTCGGCGTCTGCTTCTTCGCCACGTCCGGCTCCGAACTCCACTGGTCCAACATCGGCCTGGCGGGTGATGCCGCCGGGCGCGCTCTGCTGTTGACCGGCCTCTTCACCTTTGCCGTTGTCGCCGGTGTCACGGCCGTGCTGGCCTGGGCGTTGAAGGACTTCTTGTTCGTCGCCGTTGGCTTGGCGGCAGATATAGTTTCTTGGCCCTTGGTTTTCGCAGCACGCCGCCCCCACTGGACGACCTACGCCGAGGTTCCCCAGAACGACGTCGAGCAGGGCGCCAAGGAGGGAAGCTATCGACCCCCGAAAGGCTTCGACTTTTCCCACGGGCTGGAGGGTGTAAAGACGTGGCCGTGGATGTGGATGTTCTGGGTTGCTGCGTACACGGCGGCCGGCGTTGCGCTCGGCGCGCAAGTCATCATGTGCATCCTCCGACCCCATGAGAGCTCATTGACGTTCATGTCGTGGACGCCGACTCTTCTCCCGTTCGTCGACTTCAAGAACTCTTCACCGAACTTGGAGAAGCTGGCCCCGCATTACAACTCTGGCATCAACCGCGACTGGGATAACAGGACGGCACTCGCCGAGCCCATTCCCTTTTCCTGGCTGCCAAAGGACTCGATCGAGGGGTTCGAGGACTGGTACACCAACAAGCCGCACTACAACGCAACCGCCGACCCCTTGAGGATCTCCAACTTGGAGGCTAAACTGCTTCCCGAGCTGCGCAAGAAGCTCAAGAAGGTCCCGATCCGACACGTCATGGCCATCGTGCTCGAAAGCACCAGAAAGGACGTCTTCCCGCTCAAGCGCCATCAGATCAACGAGGCGCGTCTGCAGGCGAGCTGGGGTCAGGATGATTTGCCCGAGAAAGTGCTGGAGCGGCTCAGGACACTCACCCCGGTCGCCAAGTTCCTGACAGGCGATCACGACGACGGATTCGAACCCAAGAACAAAACGGAGAAGAGCCGGGGCGGTCTCAACTTCAACGACGCGTACACGACTTCGACTTACACTCTCAAGAGTCTGACGGGAACCCTCTGCGGGATCTCGCCCCTCATTGCCGACTTCAACCTCGAATATCTGCACCACATCTACCAACCGTGTCTCCCGCACATCTTCGGCGCCCTCAACACCCTCGAGAAGGACGGGGATGGCTTCGGCTCGTACGACTGGAAGTCTTCGTACATGCAGTCTGTGACAATGGACTTCGACAACTCGGAACTCCTGATGAGAAAGATGGGCTTCCCCAAGGACGGCTTGATCGACAGCGTGTACCTGCGAAGCGACAATGCCAAGTTCGGCAAGGTCGACCTGCCCAACGTCAACTACTTTGGCATGGAGGAGACGCCCCTCGAGGACTACATCCGTGATCGGTTCGAGTCCGCCAAGAAGTCGGACGAGCGAGTCTTCCTCACCCACATCACGAGCACCAGCCACCACCCGTACAACATGCCCAAGAACGAGACCTACGTGCCCCTAGGTCGAGGCCTGGACGACCTCTCCCACTACCTCAACGCCATCGGCTACGACGACCGATGGCTCGGCAAGATCCTCACCATGCTGGACGAGATGGGCGTCGCGGATGAGACGCTCGTCGTCTTGGTAGGAGACCACGGCCTCTCGATCCCGGAGAACGACATCCTCGCCTCCTATTACAACCCCAACGTCGGGAGCAACCACGTCCCCCTCGTCTTCTCGCACCCCAAGCTGCCGCCCCTGACCATCGACGACGCCGTCTCGACCCAGCAGATCCTGCCGACGGTGCTCGACCTCCTCATCGAGACGGGCTCGCTCTCGAAACCCGCCACGGCCGCCGCCACGGACCTCCTGCACAACTACGAGGGCCAGTCGCTCCTGCGGCCCGTCTACAAGTCCCTCGACGTCGGCACCGGCGCCGCCTGGGAACCGTCGGGCCCCAGGTCGCGCGAAATCGCGAACTGGCACTTCACCGTCATCAACCCGGGCCGCGCCATGGTCGGCGTCCGCGACGCGCGCCATAAGAGCTGGAGGATGGTCGTGCCCGTCGTGGACAACATCGAGTGGCGCTTCACCGACGTCGACAGGGACCCGACTGATATGAAGCCGGTTCTCGGCTTCGATTTCACGGGCTTCCTCGCCAAGGTTGAGGTGGCTCACGGCGAGGGAGCGGCGCGCTGGGCCGAGGAGGCGGCCTTCGTTTCGAGGTGGTTCGTCGAGGAAAATAGCAAGCGTTGGCGTTACGGACCTTACGCGGCGTATTGAAAGCCGCATGACACATTGCATTTGGCGTTTTTCGTTGGGTCCAGGAAAATAGTAATGTTACAGTAAAGAAATACGATCTCACATACCCATATCATCCGTCATCGTGGTCACTTATAGTGAAGATCGAATTGAACGGGATTCCCTGTTTCTCGATCGCGTATCGAGGGGGGCCATCATCGCTGGCATAAGACCAACCCCAGGAAGAGGGGACAAGACGACGTTAAAACATAATTGCCAACGCCCTTGCTTGCGTTCAGAATCGCCGCGTCACCTCTCCGAGCCCTCGGTCTCGCCCCACACTGTCAGCAGGTCGCTGTCTGGTGTGAACTCGTTGCACCTGAGTCCGCTAGTTGCTGCTCCGGGTGGGAGCGCGGGGCCCAAGCATTTTACGTACGCTTCTTAGACATGTGTGTTTGGCAACCCGGCATCGCCTTGTTGGCTAAGTGGTATAGCGCCTCACTAGTAATGAGGAGATCGGGTGTTCGATTCACCCACGAGGCATTTTTGGGGTCAACGTTCAGGGCTGTATGTAATTTTGCCATGATACCATTTATGCTTTGGACACATAGGGATCTTACTTTATCCTACCTACCCTGCTCCAACTAACTTGTCTGGCTATCTGCCGTTTTGGTGGTCATCTCCGTGCCACGAATTTCAATCTCTAGATCATCAAATCAACCAGAAACCTTGAAGAGCCGCCTTGCCTGATGGGGCTGTCCGCGTTCTCCAAGATCCTCCGTAATTGGTGCATGAAAGACAAGGTCTCCCCCCTCAAGTCCCGCGACTTCAACGCCGAGCAAAGCCTCCCCAGGGATCCCGCTGCGCCACCGCAGCCCAGTGGGATGGAGTGGTCTGCCAAAGCCTCGAATTCTGGAGCGCAATTCTACCGTCTAGTCCAACTTCCCCCGTCCCAAATGAAGTCAATTGAGCACAATGCCATTTTTATCCATGTCAGGTGTCAAAGAGATGGGACGAAGTTCCACGACAGGGACAGGCGCGCCATGCATTCTTGACTGTTTTTAAACGTAACGCGTCCTTGATTTTCCACGATGCGTCGCGACAGATGCGTGTTCCATGGAGATCATCCAAGAAAGCTTCACGGAATAACGCCCGACCCTTAATACGCACATCATATCGCTGATTCGCTACCACCGTCGTGGTAACCCGTCCGTCCCCCCTTCATGCATGATGAGATGGGGGGGGGGGGCAGTCGGCCACGAAAAGTCTTGGGCAATGTCTGGCAATCTTTATCGAGTTTATTCATGATGAGACCTCTCAGCAAGTGATGTCACCCACGGGGCTGGAGATGAACGCCCCATACCGGACTCTCGCCGGTGGTTCACGACCTGTCTCCGAGTGGGAGAACTCAGCCCACTACGAGTTTTAAGCGGCACGGGATTTCTGCCGGCGCCGATAAGGGGCTTTAAATGGCATTGCCTTTATCTCCGGAGTCCCAGCATAGGAAACATTGACAGAGATGAAGAAAAAAAAAGGAACGCGGCGATGATGACTGATCCTGAACTTGTTCACGGTGAGTCCGGCGCGCGCGTTGCTGGGCACTGGGATGAGGCGGCTCTGTCAATTATTTAGTGTTTTATCAGCGTTACACTCAACGGGGACTACGCGGGCTTCTCCTGTCTGTAAAAACTTTGAAGCATCATGGTCCAGTTCCGGTAAGAGGTACTGAACAGTAGGCGAAGTCTTCGCATCAGGTACACTTCTTTACCGCCCTCAGAGAAAACAAAATGGTTCGTCCAGGCCGTCGCCTCCCGCTACTAGATATGCCATCGCCACCTGACGTTGGGGTTGGGGTGTCTTGGGCCGTGAACTTGCTTAGTGGGATGTGCTGTCACTGACATCGGTTATGAACGACCACCGCTCGCCTGAATGCCCTCTAAAACACCCCTCGTATTCAAGGCGGTCGTTCGCTAGCACGAACTCTGCACGCAAAGAGGGTGGCAAGCGCCGTCGAGCTAGCGGCTAGCGGCACCGACGACTCTTTATCTCGGCTACAGAGAATAGGGACCACATCTTGTGAAGTTGTGAACACTAGGTAGTCACTGGGAATCCAGTGGTGGAGCATCCCCCCCCGATACTGACTCGAGTCCGCGGGCGAGGAAGTGACAGTGGAAAATCCAGTAGTGTAAAGTCACGCGTGGTAATTACCCAGAAAAGAGTCCGTCCGGGAACCCTTGGAGTAACGGGCCATGGCAAGATTGAGCCAACTTCCAGACCTCTTGGGCTGGGCTTCTTACCGCTTTCTGCTCAATGCCCATTTTCCGGCAACGTATCCGCCTTACATACGCAGTCCGCTTTCTCTTCTGGGCGGAAGCTTAGAGTCTTCAATCGTTGATCGAAATTTCACGAAATATCGATTAGAAAATCTCCCGCGGACAACTTCCACTGCCGACCCACCACAGCTCTCCATCAACGGTCTAGACCGAACGAAAAGTCCCGGCGATCTTGGTGTTAAATGTATTGGGAAAGGAGAAATAAGCAAAAAAACTAGCGAATATCGAAAGGCCAAGGAGTTGGCCATCGTCCCACCGGATCGATCGTCGGGCAGATTTGGACATGGACTAAGCCGGCGCATTGCCAGAAAGTCTTGCTGTTGTTGTTGTTGTTGTTGTTGTTGTTGTTGTTGTTGTTGTTGTGAGAGAAACAAGGCCTATCGACATCCGTTGAAGACAGAACTGCTCCTCGTTTACTTTCAGTTGCTGCCGCCGCCATTGCCGCAGCTGGTTTTACCCCCAGGCGAACGATTGCCCACGACGGGCACGATATATAATACCATATACACACCATGGCGATGACGCCGACACCAACGAATAATCCGTTAACGACGCAGCGTGGCGCGGCGCCTCTAACGACCGTCTTCACAACACCAGACTTTTGCAAGGAGCTGTACTGGACCAACACCGTCACGCCGCCGCTCTCGAGCGTCGTATGTATGCCGACATCGTGGAAGCAGGTGTTCGACTATCAGTGGGGCTTTTACTCCCCAGGCATCTGTCCGTCGGGGTATACGGAAGGCTGCTCGTTTCCGACCTCACTGGCGTCTTCGAAGGACGGTTATATCCGACTCGGAGGTTCTGTTATTGCGGGCGAAACGGCAAGACTGTGCTGTCCAACAGGCCACGTCTGTTACACCGGTACCGACTGGGCATACAGCAAGTGTATCTCGACAATTCCAACAAGATCATATTACGACAGCGATAATAAGCCCACATCGGCGCTAGCGACGGTATATGCGGTTCAAGTCAGGTGGCAGGCGTCAGATCTGAGCATTCTGGAAACAGATCCGACAGTTCCGGGCGCAACATACACGGGACCGAGGTCGACCAGTGGAGGCGGAGGTGTAAGCGGTGCGTCGGCGACTCCTACGGCGACTCCTACGGCGACTCCAGCGACGACTCCAGCGGCGACTGTGATTACAGGCTCGGACGGATCAGTAGCTACCGCAACGGCGACGACGACACCGGGAGGGTCGGGCATCGGTGAATCTGAGGGCGGCGGAGGGATTTCGGTCGGCACGACGATTGCGATTGCCGTTGGATCCGTAGCCGGCACTCTGGCGCTGGCGTTGATCGCCTTCATGATCTTTTGGCGAAAGAGAAAGAGGAAGGAGAGAAGCAACAGCATCGACAGAACCGACTCGGATTCGATGTCGCCCCCAATGTTGACCGCCCACAAGGCAGGTGGATCTGGGAAAACATCGTTAGAAATTGTGTCTCCCGGTACGGCAACAACAGGCAGCGCGACGATAGTAGCGCCACATTCGCCAGACTCGAACGCCTCTCAGCTGGACTCGACTAATTGCGTGGAGATGGAGACCATGGAGAGGCCGCAAGAGCTCCCGGAGGATAACTACTTGGTCGAGCTTGAGGGCGATATGCCGGGCCCGCCACTGTACCGCGAAAAGGAAGGATGGCCTCTCAGATCATAAGTTGCATCTTCCAGCATATGCCTTTTGTCGATATTTTTGTTTGGCACGTGCCGTGTTTTGTGTAATGCAGCGCCGGAGTTATGTGAGGGTGGGTCATAAGATATCTTCTGGACAGTGGCTGGCTTCGAAATAAATATGGATAAACCTCATTGGTTAGCAATGAACACCCAGAATCGAAATGCAAAAGATGCTAGCTCGCAGTGAAACGACAGAACGAAAACGCGTCGATGGGATTGGTTTACCGCTTTCGAGGTTGCCGGCTCACATACGAAGTTCATTGAATCGTGGCTTCAGTCGTGTCTTCACTCGTGGAGGATAGACTCTCCGAAATAAAATCGGAGACCTCGCCATGGCATCAGGGTCGAATGTCATCACAAAAGTTCGTGTTAGTGGCCATGGAGGATAAAGCTGCGTACTTCCAGTACACTATATCGACGTATTTGATCGTTGCTGACTTGCCGTTGAACCGAGCTTGGCTGATGTTGTCGACCTCTGCGGCGGACGCCTCGAAAATCTTGGTCCGCATGAGAGTACCTCCTGCAGCGGGGGCCGGAGTATGTCGATGCCTGTGTGAGCGACCGAAAGGATCTTGAATGCTGTTTAGGTAGCGACGAGCCGAGATTTGTTAAGAAGACGGGACTTGATCCAGGATAACGTGCAAACAAGGTCGTCCTAGTACTTAGCCAAGCACTCTAGTCAAGATTGCCGAGGTGATTGCGCCTTTCTCCAAGCGGCTAACGCCAGCTGCCGAAAAAAACTAGCCAAGGTAACTAGGTACTCCGGGCAGTGATTGTTTGTGGACATTGTGTCGCGGCTGAAGCGATGTTGTGAAATCATATCAGAGTCGTAATCTTGTGGCCTCAGGGAAGGATGAGCCAGCCAGAGGACGATGGCCGAGACCCTGAGCGCGCAACTGCTGGTTGATATGTTTCTGGCACGAGTTGATTCACACGGAGCACCGTACCTTTCACCGAATCTCTAAACGTTGTGTCGAAAAGTAGATGTACAAGAAATCCCATCTATCTGGCTCGGAGAACACTTCTCTCCGTACAGCTCGTAGATAAGGTGCTTGGCGTCCGTACAAGCCGGAGCCGTGAGGCAAAAGCCACGGCCAAGATCGCGGCCGTGCTTTGATATTTTGTGATTGGGACATGAATCAAGCCTCAACAGTAAGGCTCGGCGCAAGCGAAGTCGGATCACGACAAGTTTCGGTGATTCCAGTGTGAGTTGTTGCTTCGGTCGACCGGCTCCGAGTGATAGCCGCGTGTCGGTGGTGATTTTCAAATCCACATACTACACGACCCGACGTTGTATTGGAAATGGAGACAATATATCGGATTCGACCGATTTTTTTCGGAATTTTAATGAGCAATCAGGAGATCTGATGCGTGCTCATATTCAGTTATTGCAACCTAGGTCGAGCCTCAAGCAGTTCAACGTCTGGGATGTTGTGTTGGCACTCCAATGCCTACTCGTTCGAACCACTGGGTTCAGTAAATATCGTGAATCATCCAATTTGATTGACAACGAATGACACTGAGCCGTGGTTTCTGATACCAGTTCAGCCAAATTAGGTTAATATGTGGACGAGACTGTTCTTGGCCGTGGAGTTTTACCTTAGCCAGATGGCATTAACAAGTAGCTGCAGGCCACGACAGCAAAACATAAATGCAGGCCGTTGGGTGAGACTGGATCGCCGCCAATTAAAACCCCAAGCTGACACAAGCGCTTAGGTGAGGATGGCACCGGCGTCATCTGACTTGCGAAAAGTGGCCGGAGGGTGTGAAGATTGAACATGGAAGCGGAGGAGCGTGCGGGCGCCCCCGTGGTCGACTATTATGTGGAGCCCCGGATGTTTGCCGTACGGGGCGCTGATTCTGAAGGAAGACCGCGTTGATCAGGCTTAGCACGCTAGACTCTTATTGGCAAACAGGTTGAGCCGTTCGACTTCCACGATAGGGAGACTAAGAAGGGCGTGGTCCCTGGGGCTGCTTATTCCACCCTTGTCAGGAGTAAGCCGTAAGAAGTAGGTGAAAGCGTTGTGTGGAACTGTCTTTTCTCGTCAAGCCATATTGAAGTGACTCAATTCTTTAATTGGAACTTCTGGCCGGGCGAGTTCCTTTTGCTGGTAGGCCCTTGAGTGTAGGATCGGCTTCCTTTGCAAGCCTCAACGATGACTGCGAGTTGGAGGTCGGTCAGTGGACCGCCGACAAGGGGCCATGGAGGCCAAGAGCGGGATCTTGAGAGCGTTGCATGCGGCACAGTCGATGGGCAATCTGCGACAAGATGCAAGTAAAGGGAGCAACCACACAAGCCATTGGCCGACGGGCCTCTGCACCGTTTGAATCCGTGCTTGCGATCGACTGTTGGTGGCTCTGCGGCCGGGACACCCCTCATTCAGCCAACAATCAGCATCAGCACCTTGATGGATCCCTCTCGGAACGCGTGTTGCACCAGTTCGGAAAGGAAGCTCGCCAGGGGAAGATGCATTAAGACCAGCTGACGGCGCCCGGGGCAGCTTTCACGGGTCTCTCTCATTTTCCGTTTGCCTTCGTGCCGGGCTCTCATGCGCCTTGCTGATGTTGGTGTCTTTTTATTGGCAAATTCTCCAATTGCTGCACCGAGCCGAAAGGTTTCTGAGCTTATCGTCCCTCCCAGTCCAATCGTCAAGCCTTCGACATGGACGCAGAACAATCCCCGTTGATGCGAATTCCCGCTGAAATTCGCATCCTCATTTACGAATACCTTCTCGACGACGGAGGAGAAAAGAGGCTCCCAATCAGGAACAAGGCGCTGTATCAGCTGTCGGGAGCTGTTTCGAGCACATACCGACGGTCGCCTTACCGGGTCATCGAGAGATCTTTCCACCGACAATGCTTCGTGACGACATATCACCTAGCGACGAAGACAAAGATGTACCCGGCGATCATGGCCGTCAACAGCCAAATCCATCGCGAGACGAGCCACATGCTATACGGTCTCCACGGTTTCGACTTCAATGGCGACATCGAGGCAGTCGTGCCGTTTCTTCGAGATCTGACGCCGAGGTCGAGAGCGTTGATCCAAGAGATCACAGTCCGTAAAGACGGACCGATGCATTACGGCGAGAGCGACCGCCTCGATTGGCTGAAAATGTGCAAATATATGCGAGGGCTGGACAAGATGATACCCAACCTGAGAGTCGTTGTGGAAGGTGGGAAGCCTTCTGAGGCGTGGGAGGGAGCGAAGCGGCTTGAAGTCTCAGATTTCCGGCTGCTGAATCTCATCAAGCACGAGAGCATGGAATGGATATCGGAGCTGCAGAAAATCCAGGGACTCCAGCAGCTGGAAATCGTGCCCCATATGCGCTACCTGCGACAGCCGAGTACAACGGCAACGCTGCTGTTCGCGGCCTTCTCTGCCTCCATCGATACTGCACTGGTGGACTACTTGCGGGAAGACTGCCAATTACCCGCAAAGGCCGGCCTCCTAGCTTGAAAGATCAAGCGGAAGAGGTATCCGTGGATAGCATTGGTCGATGCTGTTGGAGCAAGCTATTCGAATGGTCCAGGCGTGCTTTGGCCACTTCGGGGGTCGGTGGAAACCAACCCATTCACTGCGGGGAGGCATGGAGATGGTGGACTCGGGATGTTAATTGGAGAGTATGCGGAGTAAGGACGAGTCTGGTTGGCGTTTTGGAGTTCGTTGGGTTCCATGGCGAACGAAATGGAGGAGCGAGAATTGGCGTTCATTTCCGAGGGCATTCGAAACCTGGTACATTCGTAGTGACTTTGTTTGTCAATTATCATTGACTCTTTCGCCGTATACGAAAATACCGTACTGTTCAGCGGAGGGCTAGCGGGACCCTTGGTCCGTGAAGCCGTGTCGCTGAGCGTGAGACGGGACGAGCCTGTGAAGGTTGGAGGGGCTGCTGGGAGGAGGGTGGGATTTGGTGTGTGGACCTTGATAGCGCAGGCGGCCAGCCAGATCCACGCGCCCCAGGTGCAGGTCGCTCCAGTTCCGGTGCTCGCCCCGCCTTGGCATATCACGTTTTGGAGTGGCACGACCGCCTTCCAACTTGGGGGGATCACTTATGTAAGCACGAATCTCCCGGCAGTATTACATAATCTCGCTGCATAGCAGCCTCGATAATCCGACATTCGTTGCCAGCTGTTGAACTCGGTGAGCCAGGCTGCCACTGGCACGGAGCTGGCAACCTGGAATCACAGGCCTAAGGATCCACTCCTCTCTTCGCCAGGGCAGCCAGTGTCTGACTCTGAGGCGCAGGTGCAGGTCCAGTGTCCACCTCAGTGCTTTCCAGCTCCCAGGCGGCACCGAGCTCGCATTCGCACAGCAGCACCGCAGCACCGCAGCACCGAAGCACCACTGGACGACTGCACAGCCCAGCCCAACCTTACTGCACCTCTCATTCTGCTTTTCCGCAAGCCAGCAGTAATCTACCTTGACAAGCCAGCTGCCATTCTTCACGACACGATACCTGACGTCGTCAGCCTTTCCCACCTCCACGTCGTCCTACCTTGTCCGCAGCCGCGCCGAGCGACGAAGAAGCAATACACCGATAGCTTGCGGCCTCCAATCCCCTCCCGCCGCGCGATTCCTACGCTACCTCATTGTCCCACTCCGGCTCATCCTTGTTTCGCTCCTCCATGAACCAATCTTGAACCCCCTACGTCGCCTTGATCGATAGCTACCCCGCCGGTCGGATCTTGACATGTCTGCGACTCCCGTACCGCCTGAGGACCAGGCACGCCTCCTTGAGGATGCTCTGGTCGCAGTGCGCCAGCAGACGGCTCTCATGCGAAAATGCCTGGACACGCCGGGCAAGCTGATGGATGCGCTCAAGTGCTGGTACGTCATCATCGTCTGCCGGATCACCGGGAGCTCCCCTTGAGCTCTACTGGACCCCTTGGTAAGCTTCAATCGCCCAGACTAACCTTTCAATCCTCATCGCATAGCTCTACCCTGGTTTCTGAGCTGCGCACGAGCAGCCTTGGTCCGAAACAGTACTACGAGCTGTACATGGCTGTGTTCGACGCCTTGCGATACCTCTCAGTCCACCTCCGCGAGAACCACCCTGTCAACCACCTGGCCGACCTGTACGAGCTCGTTCAATATGCCGGCAATATCATTCCGCGCATGTACCTGATGATCACCGTTGGCACCGCTTACATGTCCATCGCCGACGCACCAGTTAAGGAGCTGATGAAGGACATGATGGACATGAGCAGAGGCGTACAACATCCGATCCGCGGTCTCTTCCTTCGATACTATCTGTCTGGCCAAGCCAGAGACTACCTGCCTTCAGGAGACGGCGACGGTCCCGAGGGAAACCTATCTGACTCAATCAACTTTGTTCTGACCAACTTTGTCGAGATGAACAAGCTCTGGGTTCGCTTGCAGCACCAAGGCCACTCCCGTGAACGCGAACAACGAACGAGGGAAAGAAAGGAGCTGCAGCTGCTGGTGGGGAGTAATATTGTGCGACTGAGCCAACTCGTTGATCTCGAGACATACAAGTCGGGTATCCTTGCGCCTCTTCTGGAACAGGTCGTGCAGTGCCGCGATGTACTGGCTCAAGAGTATCTTCTCGAGGTCATCACACAGGTCTTCCCCGACGACTTCCACCTCCATACCCTTGACCAGTTCCTCGGCGCCGTGTCACGCCTCAACCCGCATGTCAACGTCAAGGCCATTGTGATCGGCTTGATGGACCGCCTCTCGGATTACGCCGAACGCGAATCCAAGAACGACACGGACGACGATAGGGCGAAGGCGGAGGAAGAGGCTCTGGCGAAGCTGCTCGAGAAGACGAGTCTCAAGAACGACAGCCAATCCGTTTCCGCGAGCACTGCCGTTCCCTCAGACGCCGGCGACGAACCACGAAAGCTCGACGACCTTGGCACCAATGGGACCAACCCTACGACGAGTGAAAACGAGGCTCGCGCCGCAGAGGATCTGCCGCCTCCGGAGCCAGAGCCGTCTGTCGCTGACACCGAATCTACCGCCGTTAATGGGGAAGGCGCGCCACCAGAGAAGGGCATTCCGGGGCACGTTCAGCTCTACGAAATCTTTTTCAGTCAAGTTAAGAACCTTGTCGAGGCACAACACTTGCCTATTCAGGACACAATAGCCCTGCTCTGCTCTCTGACAAATTTGGCTCTCAATATCTACCCCGAGAGGCTAGACTTTGTAAACCAGATTCTCGAGTACGCCACCATCAAAGTCAGGGAAAACGCCAACAACGCCGACCTGCACTCTCCCCAGGCTCAGCAGAGCCTTTTGGCGTTGCTGCAAGCTCCCCTCAACCGATACCTCTCCATTTTCACCGCACTCTCCCTTCCCACCTATGTCCCTCTTTTCCAATCACAATCATACCCGACTCGCAGAGCTGTCGCCGGCGAGGTGGCTAGAACCCTGCTCCGCGATCAGACGAGGATCTCGACCCCTAGCCAGTTGGAGAACGTCCTGGAGGTGCTGAAGGTGCTCATCAAGGAGGGCACTCAAGCGCCATCAAACTACCCTGGTGTCGCGCAACGCCGGAATATCGAGACCGATGAGACGATGGAGGAGCAGGGCTGGCTGGCCAGAATCGTCCATCTCATCGACGGCGAGGACAACGATACGCAATTCCGCCTGCTACAGATGACTCGAAAGGCCTACTCCGAGGGCAACGACAGAATCCGCACGACGACACCTCCGCTCATCACAGCATGCATGAAGCTGGCACGCCGATTCAAGCTGCGTGAGCACTACGAGGACAATTGGGAGACGCAGAGCAACGCTCTCTTCAAGTTCGTGCACTCTGCTTTGAGCACCCTTTACACCCGCGTCAACGGCGCCGGCGCGGCTGAGCTCGCTCTTCGTCTCTTCTGCGCTTCCGGCCAGACGGCCGATATGACAGGTTTCGAGGAGGTTGCCTATGAGTTCTTCGCCCAAGCGTTCACCATATACGAGGAGGCCATCACCGATTCGAAGGCTCAGTTTCAGGCTGTGTGCGTCATTGCCACAGCGCTGCACCAGACGAGAAACTTTGGCAAGGAGAACTACGATACCCTCATCACAAAGTGCGCTCAGCATGGCAGCAAGCTCCTGCGGAAGCCCGACCAGTGCCGCGCTGTTTATTTGGCCAGCCACCTCTGGTGGGCTACACCCATGGCTGCCAACGGCGAGACAGACGAGACCGGCGTAAGTGTTCATGAAATTCGCATTGAGACAAGACTGACTAACGTATTGCAGTTGTACCGCGACGGCAAGAGAGTGCTCGAATGTCTCCAGAGAGCCCTTCGTGTCGCGGACTCGTGCATGGAAACCGCCACCTCCATTGAGCTCTTTGTCGAGATCCTTGACCGTTATATTTATTACTTTGACCAGCAAAACGAATCGGTAAGTCGATTTTCTCCCGCAAATCCAGCTTCCCACGGTAATCTGATAACACGCGTTCAGGTCACCACCAAGTACCTTAACGGTCTCATCGAGCTCATCCACTCCAACCTCGCTGGCAACCAGCAGGACTCGGCCTCAGTGGAGAACAGCAAGCGTCACTTTTATCAAATCCTCGAGAGCATCAAGAGCCGACAATACGAGGGTCTCGTCCTCTACCCGAAATGAGTTCGTCTTTATATCGAATCGCCAACTCCGCAAACGCGGCTCCACCTCACATTCACATGTTTCACGACCACTGTGGGAAGCCCGCGCCGCATCCGAGAGAGGAAAGAGAGTAGTAGATTGCCAGCGGGAGCCAAATTCGAAGGAGGGGGGGGGGTGGTTGCGTATTAATCAGCAGAAAGAAAAAGTCAAGAGGTTGACCGAGGGGTTGGTTGCATGATGGGAATCTTCGTGTAAGAAAGAGTTCCAGTCCCAGAAGACACACACGTTGTTGTATACGATAAGCGCCATGCAATGAAAGTTTTCCCAAGTTGAAGAGTCAAAGTTGCGGCGTGTTGGGGAAGGGGAGAGGGAAAAGCTCCGCAAGTAGGCTTGAAGGCCCTTTGATTGTACATATCTTATCTCACCCCCACCACCATTCTTTTCCTTTTTATTGAAGCGAACCCATGTTTCTTTCCAATTCTCGGGCCTCTGGCTCACTCTCGGTTTTCAAGCGACTAAAGAGAAAAGTTGTCGGCGTGCCTTTACGATTCTCGGGTTCTGGCGGTGGGAAGTTTCGCAAAGGGCCGACGCCGTGGAATCCCGTCCCGTCTCGTCTCGTGGGTGTGCCGGCAGCTCCCCCCCCTCCCCCGGCTGCCAGTCAAGCACGACGTGGTTCTGCGCCAAAACTCCTTGTCGGACCCGGTTTTACCTTTCAACGTGCCTCTCGAACAGCCATCTCGTCCTCTCGTGGTACGACCGTCTCATGCGCTAGATGTCCATCCCACCCAAGTTCCGGATTTCTATGCGACACGATCGTAATGTAGCAATGTCATTCAGGCCAGTGGTATTCAGACTAACTAAAGCTCGATCCACCAAGAATAATGAAAACACAAGAGACCGCAATGAGTTCGATAAAACCCCTAAACTCCTTGCAATGCCGGAACAGTAAGCCTTGTAACCTTCAACGTCTCCGGCTTTTCCGTACCACATATAAGTTTGAAAAGAAAGGCACGCATGACATGGAAAAAAATCACCTCAACCATTTCTTCTTCCTCTCTGGAAAGGAAGTTCGTATGATTTGTTTGGTAGCAGCAGTCCGTAGAGGAGGTGTTTTCTTTTTCTTCTTTTCTTATTGTTTGCACCCTGAAGAATGCACATGGAAAACGAGTTTGATAAAAAGGACAGTGGCGAAAACGTACCAAGGACGCAAAGAAAAGGACGGCCGAGGGAGATCAACTGTCCTTCTCTTTCGACTCCTTCTCCCATGCCTGGAGCATGGTCGTGGCTTTGGAGATGACGCGCGCCGTCTTCTCGACGAGTTTGTTGGCGAGTTCCCAGTCGCCTGCGTCGACGGCGTCGCGGATGGCCGGAAAGGTGACGGGTCGGTTGCTGGACCATGCTTGGGGACCGTAGATGACGTGCTTGAATTGGGTGCGGCTGGGAATCTGGGATATTGTTAGCAAGCTCTTCGGTGAATTCTTGCGAGAGAGAGAGGGAAAACTCACGCCGCCGCCTTGTTCGAGGTCAAGTAACGCCGTCTCGAAGTCGGCCATGTGTGAGTTGAACTCCACGCGCAGGTCACCCATTTGGCTGGACTCCCAGCCTCCGCCGCCCATAACGGTCGTCTCCCAGGACATCTCCCACGCTGCGAATCCCTTCAGGCCGATCTTGACGGGTTCGACAATCTTTTTGAGCGGATCGACAGAGAACTTGGACTTGTCGACGTTCTTCCGTTCACAGAAGTTGGAGAGATCGTTGACGTAGCGCTCAATGCGGTCGCCGTAGCCCACCATGTCAAACGGCAGGACCGGCTTGTCAGCCAGCTCGAGGATCAGCAGGCCAACGACCTGGCCCATCATGGCGTGGTACAAGAACTCCGGGTCGCCGATGCGCTGCACCCATTCGTAGTTGTCATAGCTCGAGGATTTCGGGAAGCGGGCGCCCCTGAAGCCGAGGTCCAGGGAGCTTGTGCCGACGATATTTTGGAATGGTACATAGTCGCTGTCCATCCCGAGCTCCTCGAGATCTGCCTCGCGCTGCTGCCAGAGGCTGCGCAGGGTGTTGTTCAGGTTTGCGTCGAAGACGCGATCCAGCACGCGGAGAACCGACTGCCTGAAAACGGGAGATCCTGCGGCATGGAATTCGGTTCCTGCCACGGCGGCGTCGAGGTTGACATAGGCAAACGCGTTCTTACGCAGCTGTTCCTCATTGTGCTCAACAAACTCGGTAGAGCCGATCATGTTGTATTCCGCTGCGTCCCAGGACATGAACTCGATGCTCCGGAGGGGGCGCCAGCCCTTGGCGACGAGAGATCCGAAGATGCGTGCCATCTCAATGAGAACTGCCGTGCCGGAGTGAGGTTCGGTAGCGCCAAAAGCCCACGCATCGCGGTGGTTTCCGATAATGATGGACTTGGAATCCTGCTCGATGCCTTCGATCTTGCCGTAAACGTTCCAGATTTTCTGCTGCTCGGCAACGTCGTTGTCGTTCTTGAGACGAACGATAGGGGATGAGAGGTTTCCGGTCCACCACTCAGCAACGTCGGGAACACCTCCCGCCCAGTCATGTGGAACCTGTTCACCAAAACCCTTGATGTGCTGCAGTAGGATCTGGGCATCGCGCCAGGCTAGCGGCAGACTCGGGATCTTGGTCAAACCGGCGCTCTCATCGGGCTTCATACGCGGGAGGTCCTTCTTGCTCTCCCAGCCGGGAGTCAGGGGGTCGCCAATAATCCAGTTGGACAAGGCAACGGACCCTCTCTGAACGCCATCGGCAGGCATGAACCGCCCATTCGGCGCAACGTCTCCCAGCCTGAAGCCGTCGTCCGCCGGGTCGCTGTAGATAATGCACCCCGCAAAGCCAGCTTCCTCCGCCGCCTTGACCTTCAGCGCAGGGTTCGCCTGCGGGCCGTAGTACCGAACCAAAGCAATCGCGCCCTTGGTATCAATCCCGCTGTCGGCCAATTTCTTAAAATCTGATCTCGCACCATAGTTGGCGTAGATGAGGGGACCCTTGACGTCTCCTGACTTAGAAAGACCGTGAAAGACCAAAGTCTGGTGTCCAGCCGCCTCCCCTCCGACTTCCTCTTCTTCCAACTTCGCAGTCCATTTCGCCTTGCCGTCGTCGCCCAGGATTTCGACTGCCCGTCCACTGGCCTTGGGGTAGTTCATGTATACGTAGTACTCGTCAACGTTGACGTAATCCAGTCCAGCCCTCGTGAACATGGACTCGACATCCATTGCCAGAGCGTAGTCGCCCTCGGTTCCTGCCATGTGGGCGTACTTAGTGTAGTGGCTGACCGAAGCATGTAGCCTCCGGGGCTCGACGTTTTGCTGGACGTACATGCGCACGTCTTCGGGGTTGAAGCGTAACCCGCCGTTCATGCGCCTAGCCATGCTCGTGAAGAGATCGCTCATGAACAAGGCATACAGGATACCCATGACGAAAAATATGGCAAAGACTCGCGCAAATATTATAATGGCCGCCCGCGCCTTATCCTTATCCCAATTCGGTAATGCGTCCCGTAATCTCCTTCTCGCTGACGTCGTGGCGTTCGCATCGTTACCGTCGTTATCGTTGGAACCGGAGGGCAGTCGGATCGTAGGGCGTGGTATACTTGGCAGCCTCCATCGCCAAGACCATTTCCAGCGCGAAAGGGAGAGAGAAAAGGGTATCCTCTTCCCCCATAGTGAGGAGCGCGAACTGTCGTCTGGCTCGCCGATTTCCAGTTCTTGCATCTCCCTGCGCACATAGGCGGTCTCATCGCCATCGTCGTCGCTCCAGGAACTATCTTCGTCGTCCGTCTCGACTGTCGGTGCCCTGTAGCCTCCCGGGCGACGGGAAGATGTTGCGACACCATTCCTGTGCAACAACGACTGGGATTCGGTCTCGTTCTGGGATCGATCGTCTATCGGGGAGCGCGGAGGGTTCCAGTCGGCTGGATTGGCGGGACCACCGCCGACAGCGAGGGCCTCATCGTAGGACGGAATGGGTGGTACGGACTCGTACCGGTGGTCGCGATCCGACGGCATCGTTCGTCGTTCGGCGATGCCGGGAATCAGGGGTTTTGCGATAACGGGCGGGTGTTTAGCGAGGCCGGCTGGCGGCAGACATTAATAAGAGAGGTAGAGTCAAACGAGCGTAATCGAGTTCGCTTGGTCGGAGGCGAGCAAGACAAAGGTGTGTTTTTTTTTCTTTTCTTGCAGACGCCAATGCAATGCTGTTGAATACTATTGAAGAACAGGCGCGCCCATAGATGCCGCTGCGGTGCAAGCAGACATTGACCGATTCTGGCGTGGCGAGGGCGGTGTTTGTCGTCAATCTATTACGATACCATCCCCGCAGACGGACAGTAGGGTTCGATGAAGACCAAAAAAGCGTGGCTAATGAAACACGGAGTTCGTGATTTGGCAAGATCTGGAGTTGTTGTTGCTTCGTTCCAAGTCGTCCGTCCCGGTATCCGTTTGGCAGACAGCCCAGGCTGCTCGTCAGTGAGCCAGTCAGCGCAGCGTCTGTGGCAGTGGCAGGCTGGCAGGGGTTTTCAGTCGACTGGCAGCAGTAGCAGCTGCAGTTCACAGTTAGGTAGTGTAGCCCGAACTCCCGAGTCCCCCGTGCTGCCGCGCGTGCAGTATTACTGCTAGCAGTTGGCACCGCCTGTGGTGCCACTAGGTATTATATACGAAGGGCTATAGTTACGCTATATAGAGAATATAAGAATCTTTACTTACATATATATATTCCTAATAGTCAGTAGTATAACTTAGTAATAATCTACTAGTAATAATTTTATCTAATAGGTAACCTACTATATAAAAGCTATTATTAATATCTAACTAATAGTTTATTAACTGCCTCTATATTACTTTTAGTATCTTCTAGATAATCTACTAGTATTAGTATTATTAGATAATCTATTAGTAATTATATATTAACTTATATAATAATAATCTTAAGATTTCTTATTAACTCTCTCCTATTTAAACCTACTCTCCTTTATTTGAACTTATATCTTTAGTATATTATTTATATTATTAAGAGCTAGATAAAATAGCCTAGCTTTAAGTGTATATTAAACCAGGCTAGCTTTTTTTTAGATAAGAAATAAGAGATTATAACTAGGAGAATAGGAAGAGACTCCAAACTATAAGGCTATTATAGTAGAGAAAATTTTTAAAATTTTTATTTCCTATTTTCTTTTTCTTTTATATATTATATAGATTTGGTTTTTTTGCTATAAGGATATAGTACTTATAGCTATATAGGGGAAATACTACTAGTAGTTAGCACTACCTATAGTACTACTAGGTACTATATACTAAGGGCTATAGTTTTACTAAATACAGAATATATAAATCTTTACTTATATATATATACCCCTAATAATTACTGCTGCTATAGAAGGGCGTCAACGCTATTGAGTGGATCCACCTAAACTATCTAATAAGGCCTCACTAGCCGACTCAATACCTCAGCAAACGGAAGCCGCGGAATCCTGGTCTCTCGCATTATGTAATAGTCCAGATTATGTAATCATCGTAATTATGTCATCTGCACCGCCACGCTCGGCCCCTTGGCCTTTCCCCTCCAGGTCCTCCCTGAAAGCCCCGGCGTCCCCTCTTCTCCATCGCTCGATTCCCTGTCAACCTGTCTTCCGACTCCGTTTCTGGTGACGACCGGCGAATCTCGCCTCTCCACTAGCCCCACCTGCCCAAGCCGAGGGGTACCTGCCACCTGTAACGAAGGAAGCTCCCTGCATTCAGCTCTCAAACATGTTCCTCGGAGTCTCTCGCCCGGGTTTCAGATCGATCCGGCTCCGGTTCAGCGCCTGAAAATCCGGAGCCATTGCTTTCTTCCGATTGCTTTCGGCCAACGGTCCCGGACCTGCGATGCCGCTCGTTATCTCTTGAATCAAAAATGTGTTTGGACAAAATACAGTCTCCATCATGATCGCCACATAGCCCCGAGTAACGCCGTGTCCTTGCGAATCCCAAATCCATCGCTGTACCGTCCCGAATCCGATGTTTCCGCAGCCGCCTAACAGTGCACACAAACGACCCAACAAACAAACACACGCAAATTCAAACGCCTAACCCTCGACCGGTTCTGTGATCATCATACCCGAACACCCTTTACAATCGCCATCTGGATTGTGTCGTTACTCATGAGACAGGCCAGCTCCAGAGTGATGGCATGGTGGAAGTACGCCGCCATTGTGCCCGGGCTGCAACCTGCTTCGTTCTGCGCCGCCTCTGCCACGAGCTCGGCCATTGCGTGACCTTCCAATAGCCGTCCGATAATCAGCTGGTTCGCTTGAATCACGAGAGGAACATCCGGATACCAGTCTGTTGCACTGTCGTTAGTAGGACGCCTTTGCAGACCAGATACCTGGTTTTGTTGGTCTCGACAAACCTCGGTCAAAGATGAAGTGTCTCCTCCTTTCGATTAACGACCATCCCTCCGCATCTTCTGACGTGGCTGAATTACTCACGGCTTCTCCTTTCCTGCTGCTGCTGCATTCGTCGCAGTCAATGTGCTCGAGCGGCTCGAGCCGCTGCAAGTGCTTGGTGCTCTTCCACGCATGGTTGTTGTTGTTCTTTGGTGCATTTCGGCCGGTTGCTGCATTCCACTCTCGACTCTCCCTGCGTTGGAATCGAGTCTGGTCGTCCAAATCCCAAAAGGACATTCGAGAAAACGCGTCTTAATATTGCCTGACCACCTGCCCCTATTATGCTGCCATTATAGACGTAGCGTTGTACATAACGTCGCCCATGAGCGTGTTTGAGCAGGTAATCACCTAATCGGGCATGGATCCTTTTGCGCCGAATCCCTCCAACACGCACTTATTTGCTCAACCCGAACAACTCGTTTCTGCAACTGCAGTTTATATAGAAGCGGCATTTCTTTGAGTCTGCTTCAACTTATTCAGCCCAGTCAGATGTGACGCGTCAAGTCAGATACTTTGCCCATATCAATAGAGAGCACCATGGCAGGCCGCATTTCATTGATTCAACTGTGCGACATTCCGACTGCGCAATCAGTTGCTGACAACATAGAAACTGACGAAGATGCAGAGACAACCACACGAAGCAATCATCGCTGAGTTAGAGCGGCTCCTGAGCTGACTTCGCGCATTTAGAACTGGATTTAAGAACCACTACCGACAGTAACGTTCACGTGGTTGCTCATGCCTGTCATCTTCGTCATTCCATCTTTCGTGAAAGATGTGACTTGACCATCTCGACCCCAAGCTTCGCGCTCCTGGAAACAGAGGAAGGGACGGCGCGCCCAGCGGAAACGGACGCGGAATCGGCGACTCCCAAACATGTCTCCTGCAACTCCTCAGGGAGACAACCAAAGTTGAAAAGACTTTGGCATCGCCGGATTGGATTTTCTCGGCGCCGAACCAATTGGTTTGTCAATCAGACCGTAGTGTGCCGGTTCAAAGCGGACCCAATGCTCTCCGTCCGAATGTGTACCAGCCGCCACTGCGTACAGTTCCGTGAAATCCCAACCACACCACTTTCCGCGACTCTCCACTCCTCACAACACTCTAAATTTTATTTATTGAATCGAAGTTGTCTTACGGAAATCCAATTGAATTTGCGCAACTATGGTTATTGTATCGATTCGCTACGGGTTCGGCACCCTTCGTTCGAACAAACCCAAAACTGGGACTAGACCGTGGTCGACTTGGGGGGAGGGGAGGCTTCATCGTTAGGTAGGTTGCCAACCAACGAACCAGATGGTTCCGATTGGCACGTCGCGTTCTGCATCTCCGCGGGGGAGCATGTGTTTCTAGCCTATAGAATGATTCTGGGATTGGAACTAATTAGCCAACCATCAACGGGCGCATCATCTGAGCACGAACTCGTGGGGGAAGTTGTTGTTGGACCTCTCAGAGTCTGAGAGCTCTACTAGTTACAACCAGTTCTGAAACTTGGAAGAAACGAGTCGTACAGTTGAAAACCCCATTACTAGTCCATATTCGATTTATTCCTTCTTCTCGTATCCGGCCGGGTGATGTGTTTCGAGGTAGCACATGCATACCAAGTCGGGGGAGCCAAGAGCTCTATGCTGCTAAATACCTGGAACTTCGAAATTGACGCCTGCCATCGGAGCGTAATTTTCTGAGAAAACTAGTCGTATCTTTGATTGTTAGTCTTGAACGGCATTCGTCTTTCCCAGTTGAAAACTTACAATGTAATATACTCGATGCCACCGCCAACGCCTCCCCGCCAAATGTGAGGGCTCAGCTGTCTGGTCGTTGCACTACACAAGACTTCGTTCAAATCAGCCTAATCATCTAAGACCAAGTTCTCGTTTTGACTTGTCGTTAGACAGAAACTTGCCTCCGCCCTGAGTGCAGACCGTGTTCAGGCTTCGCCTCTGGCTGAGATACACCAAACACTGACTTTTCCCACAACCTTGGCCAATAGCTGGAAAAGAGGAAGATCGGAATACCGATTGAACCTTTTCCATTCCGCCTCTCGACCTTTCCTTCGCGTTGCTTGACTTTCGGACCAAAGAGAATCGGTTGTGGAGGAGGATAGTCTGGAGACTGCACGTTAGCCATCATCCCGTCGTCCACGATTGCCTGGCGTTATTCCCCAAATTCGGACTGAAGACATACCCACTCTCTTGTTCCACTTTTGCTGCCTCATTCCTAGTTTTGGAAAACACCAGCGTCATGACATGTTGTCTGTCGTTATGATTTCGAGCTTTTCGTATCACATTCTGAGGCCAATCGAGTTGTTTGCTGTGCTCACTCGATCCACTGGCTTTTCAGAGCCCAAGCGGCCTGCAGTGGAAGCAAGCTGGAAACGTTTCTAATCTTTCATTTTGTCGAGTTTTGTACCGCCGAAAAGGGCCCGAGTCCCGTTCTACTGAAGTAAGCATAGCTTCTGTCTTTTGCTTTCTGGTTATTTATCCTTACTGGACTTTCCGCAGTAATCGTCAAATCTCGGGCTTCGTGTAGCTATAGCCTGCGTCGCAACAATAACCGCCGAATCGTTAGAAACTCGTGCCGAAGTGAATCGCGCTGGAGTCTGCTTTGTGTACGCTCCCTAGAAAAATTTTCACTACGTTCCATGTGTCAAGGATGTTAGCATATTCAACTAAGACAAAATTTGAAGGAAAGGCATTGACTGACAAGCATGCCCGGTGGACTGATGGGTTTGTCCCTCCCCCCCCCCGAGTTTGACGTTGTGAGCTGCGGAAGACAATTGGAATTGTCCGCAAATGTCCTGCTTGATCGCGGGAAGAACGATTGCTATGCGTATCTTGTAAAGCCGACTTGGCTGAAGACTAGAGCATCGTAAGCGAACCTTGTTGAGACGGTCGTTGTTGTTGCTACTGTTGTAACTATCATTCGTCTCGTCAAGTCGCACGACGCTGTGAGGTCTTGCTACAGTCCAGAATATGGTCGAAGCCGAGTGTCAAGCACACGAAAAACAAAAAGAAAGAAAGGAAACCCGAAAAAAGGACCAAAAGAGAGCTCTGGGACAAGTCCGGCGTTCACAGGAGAACAGCGAGTTCTCGAGAGTTATCGAATTAATTCTAGTCTTTGGAAACCTTGTGTTAGCGACGAACATTGCGCAAAAAGGTTCAAGCCCCTTATCTGGCATGTTTCTTCTTTCTTCCAAAATCCATACTGAAGTTAGTACTTCCCGAATCCCTATGTTCTTCTAGGCCGTCACTCTTCAAACCGGCATTTCCAGAATGCCGCACGCGCTTCCTCTTGCTCTGTGATCTCAGAGCCTCAAGGCCAGGACTCAGCGCAAGGAACTGAATTTCATCAATCGGGTGTTTCATGCCACTTACCCTCCTGCGTTAGGGTCATTCTGATTCTACTGCCTCTCGGTCATACTGATCCACTTGGCGTCGTTGGCTGACAAGTCAAACCCAGCCTGTTTGCTGGGTTTGCATGAGACCCTTTCACATAGAGAAAACTCGGAAATCAATAGCGAACTCGACTAACCTAGAACATAACTCGTTACCCGCTGTAAAGTCCGAGTGTGGCGGTTCTGTTCTGTTCACACCGTCGTTCGCTGTTTCCGTCGCTGACAAACCGGCTGCATCCTGGCAAGGTCTGCATACTTTCTTCTTCTTCTGGCTGAGGGGAAGGGCTGGTAACGTAACATTCGTTGCTCGGTAGTTTCTCGTAGCATCGTGTCATCTCCTGTCGCGATCGATCTCGTCTCACGGCACCATGCCGAGTTTCTTTTGTGGATCAATAATTTCTTCTTCTCATCGAACCACCTACGAATGTAGAAAGAGTTTTCCGAATGGTCTTACCGCGTTTCTTATATGGGATTTTTGGGAGCTGGCGTCTTGCTAGTTGGTGATGACCGCGGGAACCGCGGTTGTAGTGGCCTGACGGATCTTCAAGCTCTTACCGAGCTCATCGTAGAGATTTCAACAGTGCCAACGTCTCATGCAATGGAGGGCGCATCCCGTTGCTTAGCGGAGTGCTGAAAACTCCGCACTCCCGAAGAGCTTTGCTGGGTGTTGATGTTTGGAATCTTTGGATTGTGGGTTGAAGGACAAATGCCTCCTGGATATAATTAGCTTAGGGGCAACGGGCAGATTTGACAGTTGCAAGTCCAGGCGTCCCCAAGGGTTGTCTTCCGAAGGCCTGCAACGCCCAACAATGTCGTGCACTTGATGGAAGAGAATGTATGATGGACAAGACTCAAGGACAATGAAGACAATGACACGGTGACCCAGAAACGCACAACAACAAGAAAGCACAGCGAGAATTGGGTGCTCGACAACGAGAATAGGGGCGGTCCGAAAAGGTTGAAGAACCTTTTCAAACGCGTTCGTGCCTGACGGCGTCTCCGCTGAGATTGACCGGCGGGATCCTCAGCACCGCTATCACCTACGAGAGGCGTGTGCAACCCTCACAGGACTCCTGTTACAGGCTATGCTTTCCTCGTCATCGCGAAGAATCCGAGAACGGCTCAGTTCAAACGCGCTAGAATGATGGCTCACGAACGAGCCTTCTATCTGCCCAAGCGTGGGCGAGGCGGTATCAGCTCGCCTTCTGGAATCGAAAGCATGTCAAGAAGCTCAAACGCCCCCAAGTGCGATAATAAATCATTGGACGCCAAGAAGCATAGGGAGAGCCTGGTTGGCCTCGAGTTCGGGGTGGCCAGTTTGGTACGGTTCGAGCTGCCCGAGATGGTATCAAGTTTTGCGGTAAAAAAACCTACTGCCCAGCCCCGTCTTTGCAGTAGTCTGAGACGAGGTAGTCCCCAGACCTTCAGAAGAGACGCCGGCCGGGGACAACGTGGTGTCTCTGACACCACCTGTCCAGGCCCGTGAGCGCCTACAATTTTTTCTCGTAATGCTTCCTCCCACATCCCGTTGAACTGTCAACTTCGGGATGGATGAGGTCTAAGTCCTGGCGCGGCCGTCGGCTGAACTAAGCGAGGATCGCTGAAGGGGGAGAACACGAACACACCCGTAGGTCCAAGATGCGACACCCTTTTCATCGTACGCACTTTGACTCTATCTTATGTCGTTGTTCTTGGGGCCTATCAGCACCCCCTGACCGGCCCCTGAGCGCCGAGATGAAGCCACCGGTGCGGAGATTGAGGGCAGAATAACAGAAAGTTTTACAAATAGCAGGAATTGCAAAACAATACAAACCATGAGTAACGGAAACTCTTGATCGTCTCTAGTCAATTCGTGACCCGTTGCGCTTGACCAAGACAGAGCTTAGGAGGCTGTGCTGGTACCAGAGTCCAAAGGAGGCTAAAAGCAGCGCCTGGAAGAACGGCCGGCTCGAACCTATGTCCCACAAACCGTTCGCTATCTATCGCAAATGCCCACTAAGGTTTTCGGCTGGGGGCGAATTGATCGGGGAATGCTCCGTGTAGTTTCAATACTGCGACAAGTCTACGCCTTAAGAGCCCTCCCCTTTGCGTCAGAATCGCAAGAGTCCTCTTGTGTGCTGCTGAAGCTTATCACAATAAAGAGCGGGGGAACAAATGGTGACATTCATCACCCACTTCGCGGCGTAGTTAAATCAGTTATCATCGCCTAAAGTCAAGACTAGGCTTACAGACCATGAACCCGAAGACACCGGCTAATATGACACTTGGCAGCACGCCCGCAGCGGACACCGCAAAACAGAGCACACCCGACTACCTTGGGCCATGGTCACTTCGAGAAGAGCTGATGGGGACCCTCCGCGAGGGGGGCAGAAATGAGAACGGACCAAGAAGCCGTCACGATGGGCTGAGCTCTAGCAAAGTGTAAATGGGTTGAGAGACATCCAGCACCGTACTACCCACCTACGTATGGTCCAGCGAAAGTAAGGTAGACACAGCAGAAGCAGCCCAGTACAGCAGATGGACCGGGGATGGGCGGGTCGAAGCTAAGGTAGGTCGAGCAATCCAAAGGGGCGATTAGCCGCTCTAGCGTGCGTGTTGACACGAACCTGGAACCCACTAATAAATGAATTATGACACGAACACCGCAATATGGCTGGCACGGACTGGCGATAGATGCCAGCAAATTTTTTCATCTACCGACAGGCTGCGGCTGGGCGAACCCTCGTAACGCCCAAGAGAGTGCGGCGACGACGAGATGCAAGTCGGGCATGGCGGCAAGATCGGAGGGTTTTGCCATAAACGATGGCTCTGGACGACGGTAGAGGAAAGCTTGCGATCAGATTACCTGAATCGGTGCTGTCTGTTGGCCTGTCCCGTCCTTTTGCGGTGATGTCTAGTCCGTTGCTTTCCTTTGTTGAGAGAAAGAGGAGAGTCCGTGAGATGGACATGATCAATATTCGCCCGCAGGCCTAGTCCCCAAAAGAGCAAAACGTCGGCAGTTGAGAATCAATTTTTTTCTTCTTTTTTCGTGATTCCTTTGCTTACCGCGTGGCTGCACTGGCCGCGCTTGTGTCCCTGCTGTGTCTTATGTACCAACAATGTTGAATGTGACCCAGCTTCATCCTCAACTCGCGGTTATTCGGCTATTCCTATAACGGCAACACGACTCTCCGCAAAGGCACTCCTTGTCCAGACCGCGCCAGTAACTCCCAGAATAGTCCACCGTGACCTCCTGCCCTGCCTCGATGCCCTTGCTGACCAGAATGATGCGTTGCGTGCTTATCCACACGAAATGCTGAAACTGCGCGTTGGACTTGCAGCTGTGGTTGACGAACCTCGTAAAGTTGCCCTGGCGTCCTTGCCAGATCTGATATGCCCGGACTCCTGTTGAACTGTCCATCACGTCCATATCCCGCAGGTCCTTCGTGACCAGGCCCACAAACTCGCCTATCGCCGCGCCGCGCTCGAACGGACAAAGCGCCATCAGGCCGTTGTTGCGTCCGTCTGGCGTGCGGAACACTTGCACCGGGCAGGGGCTCCGTCGTCCGGATCCGAAAAGAGTCGGGAAGCAATAGCACGAGTTGACCTTGGGGTCCTCTGACTGCTCCTGGCCACACGAGTGACACGTGTGCATCCCCTGGACACAAGCCACGGCGTTGATCGGGGGCACCCAGCGCGGATCATCCGTCCCCCATGCGCTCATGTCCATGACGGAGTGCTCGAGCTGTTCGAAGCTGAAATATGGATCGTACTCGAGATATGTCGAACGTAAGGGCACCGGATCCGAACCGTCCTGCCGGACCACCCAGTCGTGCGGGTGGCCGCAAAACCGCCTCTGCGCCGTCTCTCCTACAATCATGAGAAGCTGCCGCCACGTCGGATGCAAAGTATCTGCGGCAACCTCGATCCGCGGCCGTAAGCATCGCAGCCGTTGCATGCTATCCGGATTGAAGCCCACGCGGTACTTGCAGAAGCGGTAGAGACCCATGCCGGCGAACACAAGCGCGGCCCAGCCACCGGCGTCCTTGATTTCCTTGTAACCGCGCCAGATGGCCATCTTGTTGCGCAGTTCCTTCTCGGACCACCCGAAATCGTTGCATGCCTCGATCAGTGCCGCCTTGCGGCGCTTCGTCGGCGACATGCCCGGGTTCGTGATGGCGAGCAGCTCGACGTACGAGTCGAAGTGCTCGATCCACCGCGCTTGGACAATGACTTCGATGGAGCGGCACGCGCGGCTCGCCTGCGTGACTTTTCGGCAGAAGATGTTGCTGCGGTTGAAGGTCCCCTCCACGTCCACTTCGGCTATGGTGCCGTCCATCACGGACGGCGGCTGAAGCAAGCCGAGCTCGAGCTGCTCGGGAACGTGGATCTTGCCCGCGTTGTTGATGGTTGCGGTGGCCGCCGTTGCCGTCAACTGCCACTGTTCGAGTAGGCTCTGCGGGTCCAGACTGATGCCTCCGTGAATTTGCTCCCAGATACTGACCACAAACTTTTCGATGGACGATTGTTGAGGAACAAACACCACGTCCGCTTGAATTTTGGCGCGCTTGGGGAAACTGTTGCCAACCTGCATTTGCCGCTGGGTCTCTGGCTCTTCCTCCGCAACTTGACCAGATCCCCTGATGGGTCTCAAGGAACCCGTACCTTTCCTCCGAGAAGTCGACGGTCCGGCTACTGCATCCTCGGGGGGCGGAAGTTGCGGAACTTGCGATGGTGGTCGTCGCGCCCGTAGATGCACCAACGATTGGTTGGGTCCAGACGAGCCGGCGTCTTCCATAACTCCCTGCCCGGCGACGATTGGGGGCGTTGCAACTTCGGGTGGTTCTCTTCCTAGATTACTCGTGTTTGGGCTCTGTGTTGCGCTTGGTGAGATGATGTTGGATAGGTCGACCATTTTCTGTTGTGTGGCTGGTTAGCCGCCAAAACCCTCCGCAATCAACCAACTCCGGATATGGCTGATACGAGAAACCCAACAACCCCCAGAAAACAAAGCCAGAAGTCGAGCTTATCAGTTTTCTCTTCCTTTGAACCGACAAGCCCGATTTGCACTTCGAGTTTCCTCGTGCAAGTGTCGCGTTGTCAACCAGTACGGGAGTTCCCGCCAAACCACATCATCGCAACCCAACCCGCCCAATCCGAGGATTTGCAACTTACCGAGACGACTGGAGAGCGGGGTGATCGCCCATGTGTATCCGTCTCGCCATCTTGAATGAAGGCTTCAAATCGGAGGACGGGGTTCGATAAGCTGCCGGACGGATAATCCCGCAACGTTTCCGCAAGTTGATCTAGAATTACGCGGCTTAGGTTCTCCCGAAGAGAATCCATCTGTTGTTGTTCAGGAGATGCCATGATCTGTCCCCTTGGCGGTATGGATTGATTTTTTGCTTGTTGCAGTAAAAAAAAAAAAAAAAAAAAGCACTTGACGAAAAAGACTCTGGTTCGGACTGATCACAGCAACTGCTAGTCGACGGACAATAGCAGCAATGTCATGTCAGATTGACCGCGGAGAACCCGAGGACGACGGCAGCAAGGTAAAAAGGGAAACAAGACTGTACCCAAGAGGAGACGGATCGAAGCTTGTCTCTTTGGTTATCAAACGGTTGATTACTGGGTATCCATTCATGACAGGACTGCTACAGGCGGGCGGCAGCAGCACCAGGCATCAACTTTCTGTGTTACGGCGAAGTGTGGAAGGAGCCAGCACAGTTTTAATGGCGGAGAAAGAGACCGGCGCAGGACGGCACGCACCTCAGCGAAGAGAGAGCAGAGAGAGAGACAGATATTCAGGGTCCACTTCTTGCTTGCGTCCCTACTCTTGAGATGTGGGGTCGATTCCGCCAGCCAAAGCAAGGCAAGCCGAGCCTGTCTTAATTAGTCTTGTGTGTTTCCTACGGCTGAGCCTGTGTGAGAGGGAGAGAGAGGTGGGTGTGGTGCGTGTGGCATCAGTCGAGTGAGCGAAGCAGCCGTCGCCCAGAGTCTAGCCCATCAAATGCCAGCCTAACCCGGTCGAGCAGGGATCGTCCATGGGCAGACAAACCATTTTACTGCGTGGGCAGAAAATCCGACGCGCGGAAAGGGGTGGGACTGGGCAGAACGATCCGCCTCGGCATCACACAACACTTATTAGCCGTTGGAGGGAACTGTTACATAGCAGCGCCGTCACAGCCACACTTGCAAACGGCTCTCTAGATTCTTGGAATGCTCTTTTCTCGCGCGTTTTAAGGCTTCAAACAACGTGCTGACGCCGGTGAGTCCCACGCCAATGACTCCAAGTCTTCGACTACTCTACTCTGGCAAGTTGCGTATCAACCGTGTCGAGCCGCGGCCCCCCCCCCCCCCATGTCTGGTCCACATATGACTGAAGCCAGGGGCCGGACACACAAACAGGGGCTTAGCCATTGGCAAACCGAGAAATTCAACCGAGCGGTCATACGAATAGAGTTTCCGTGGCGCCAGTTAGCCGACGTCATCCCCGACCCAGCAAGGTTCCATGGAAACAGCCAGTCTGAGCCACAAATCGCTCCTTATTAGGGCTGCTCTTTATCCGTCCATCTCGTCTTTTCCCTCCCTTGGGCCCCTTCGAAGGACCAGGCCGGCAACCGTCCGTCCCCTGTCCTCGTAGGCGCGTTGGCCAAAAAGAGGCGCAGCCCGAGAAAACCACCGAGGAACTTCAATCTATCGAGGGTTACAATTGCCGTCAGACGCCCTCGGGGAAGCCTCAAACCTTAATCATCACTTGAGCCGCTTCTCGTTCAGTCCCTCCCCGACCTCTTCACGCTGCGCCGCATACCCCTTTTCGGGCACTCCTCGTTTCACATGTCTCTTTTCGGGTGTTGAGAATTCAGGCTTGGACTGTGAGCTACTGCAGTAAAGAAGGAACTTGCTTCGTGTCTGAACCTGAGCGCGCCCCGCGGCTGACGAGCTTCTAGAGCTCATCTCACTGTTGCACGCGCGCGGCCTCCCGGTACTCCTCACCTCACCCCACTTCGGACGGGCTCCGGGAAGACAAAGAGGCTTTTTTAAGGTTCGACCATCTGCAAAACGACCTGCTTCTTGTGGGTTACGACGCGACTCCAGAAGGGAATAGAAGGGGGACATTTGCATGCCCTAATCTCTCAGACCGTTGCTAGCGTGCCTGCATCGCCGGAATCTACCCTGGTCAAAAACCTTCCAGGGATGTGGGAGGAATGCGGGAACGTGCTCTCGAGATCCGTGGCACATCGAAATCTACACGAGAGGGTTTGTTGAGCCCATCTGACAGGTCCTGAGTTGTGTCCTTCCTTGATCCTTGGCAACCAGACAATCCCGAGATTGCTCCTCGCCCTCCTATGCGCTAAACGGATCAGCTTGCGGTCCATGTTTCAACATCCAATCCTTAGACTTTTCGTCCGCTTCCAAGTTCGTTACGAGTCTCTTTGCGTTGACTGAATCTTAACAATCCCAATGGTCCCGATGCCGCCTGCAGGTTACGGGTGGGAAACTCAACTCATCGGCAGTCAGTTGATAGGGCTAGCGCTTAAAGGAAGCTGTCACGAGAGGAAGGCTCCGAGGGACTGGTTCTGAAGGCAGTTCATGCAGAGTCGAAGACTCCACAGCCGAGGCGTGTGACTTGCGAGTTTCGGACTCGAGCCTCATGCTGTACAGCTTCTTCTACAACCCGAGATCTGTTTACAACGCGTCTAGTTTGATCGGGAAACCATGCGAGTCAACGATCAAAGTCCACCCTCCAACCCACGACTCTCAAAGTAGACAAACGCGGGCGCCGATGCCGCTGGTTCCAGGGGCATAGTGCTGCATAAAGTCATAGCCAAGTGCTTGAGGCCCCGAACCAAGATCAATAAGTCGGCGGGAAGAAGAAAAATGATCAGAAAACGCTACGTGGTCTGTCATCCAAAGTTTTACCTTGGTCATCTCTATCGCTTTCTCACAATCGATCTCGGTCTCCTTGCACAGCTTTAAAAATTGTCGGTTTCCAGTACACTATCATGGCGGACAGCGAACATTCGTCGGAAGTTCTCGCTGGACACAGGATCGATGATCTCCCTGTACTACTGCCGACGTACGTTGTCGTAGACGTCCAGTATGCTTTCGTCCGCCTTGCTGATGGAAAATTCCTGACAGACACTCATAGAGCCCTCCGACATCGACAATGCCCCCGGTGAGGCCGAGCCCTCTGCAACCGAGATCGGTCTGTCAGTATCACTGCGCACGATGAATCGATTACTTTAGTAGGAAAGGACGTACAACGGGTTGCAGAGATGCGCTGCGTCTGCAGCAAGCAGGAACCGGCCAACACGCATCTTCTCGGCGCAGCGTTGATGGACTCTGTACGGGCTTATGCCGACGACGTTGGACTGTTCAGGTCGAGGCCGTCCTGGCAGTATGGTTCTGAACCTCTCGGGACACCAGGCGGCGGGCCATGATTCCGTCCGTCGTCAGTCCCGTGTCCTCTGCCGTGACGCTCCGAAGGCCATCGTCGGTAATCTTTGCCGCCATAAACCAGTCCTTTGCATCCGGGATGAAGTTTGAGTCGGCGTATCCGAACTGTTCCAAATCGTAGTACATCTACAACGCCCGATAGTCAGTCTCGACGATACTCTAAGGCCAGCGAAGATTATGTCAGAGGGAAGTCACGTTTGTTGCCACGGTCTGCTCATCCCATGTTCTCCCCGGGAAATTCATCTCCCCAAAGAAACATCGGCGAACGCATCCGACGATGTAATCAGCGGACATTTGCGATTTCTCACTGTTGCGGCTGTTCTCCACGTCGAAGCGGGCCTTATTCTCATCCTGTCCGATCCCCGTCACACGATAATCAAAAAGGTAGGTGACCGTGGATACATCTTTGGAACGATCATAGATGATCCGAGCTAGGTCGCCCAGGGGTAGCGCGACTAGCCTGTCTGGGTCGTTCCCGTGAACTTCATTGCTGAGGCTGGCGATATTCATTCCGTCCGGTTTCCGCCATGCCACCTTATCGGGCACGTAGCCAAGCTTGCGCACGCTTTCACCCAGACTGGCGCGATTGAGAACCTTCATTGCTGGCGGAGCGTAATGCGTGGCCCGAGGCCTGTCATCTAGTTTTGAAGTTTGTTCAATGATCGTAACGGGAACGCCATCTCTCCCAAGCACGAGCCCTAGTAGCTGGCCTACAGGGCCAGCCCCGACGATAATGACCTACGTCCTCTTGTCAGTTGATGTCTAATTAACCGGAAACGCACATTTGAAATCACCTTTTTTGAAGTCTGGGCGCATGATAGCAAAGTCTGGTTGCTTCGGGCAAAAATAAGTGGTCTTCTGAACGAGTGTGAAGTAAAACTCATGAAAATACGAAATGCGGCCTTGTTACGACAGAAAGAGACTTCAATTTGTTATGACTCCCATCGTATGAACCTGACAGATGGAGCCTCCTTGGCCTGACTTGGTTGATGATCCGTTACTTCGTCGTCCAATCTCTCCAACCAAACTCAGATTAACCGCGTTCCCCGCGCCCCTGTTGGACTCAAGGGACCCCCCCAAATCGAGGCTGACAACGCTTTTTCTGACTCTACCTCCACACCCCGCAAACAGCGATGTTACCCTTCCTCCCCCACATCACACAACGTCTAATCACGGATTGTAAGCCGCCTAAGAAAACCCTAGGTTCAGGTCCAAGGAGGATGAGCTATTTGGGTTGTCTACTGAACCTGCCATGGAATCAGACTTAGAACAGGTGTTTTCTGGCCTGGGTGCCTTCTAGGAACCGTGACATCCAAGTTGAGGCACTCGAACTCATCTTCCGGCTCCGTTGGGAGTGTATGCCTTGGCGGTATGCGTAAGAGATGACGGATGTCTAGGGGAATTTGAGGGCATCGAGGGCTACAAAATGGTGAATGCCATGTCAGAATGCGACAGCGAACGGATGAAAAATTTAAGGTAGGCGGTTTCACCCGAATTCTGTGCAATTTAATTCTGCTGAGAGGCTCTTTATGGGTTTAGGGCTCGCGAATCGCTTTGAGATTCTCCCGTATGGGATGCCGCGGTATTGGACAACCGACTCAAGCTCTATTCCCACGACAGTCGAGCCCAGAGCCGTGTGTCTGCAAGTGGAGACCATGATTCATCAAACCCTGAGATGATGGGGAAAGGGCAGAAGTCAGCTTTGCGGATGATGAATTGCAAGGATTCCGGTCGCTGTTGATGGTGCGAAATTCCAAATGTCGGGCAGCAATTGAGTTCGCCCGGCTTGATGAGATACTAGCCGGGGTTGGAATGCCGAAATTTCGGTTGCCGTTCCCACATTCAGCCGGCCCGACAAGTGGATGTCTCCACCCGGTTGTGTGCCGGGAAAGGAAGTGAGGCGCGACTTGTTGACTGCTCACCACTCTATGTTATCTTCAATCATCCAACTTACGAGACCATGCTGTGTAAACCTTCTGAAATTTTTTTTTCCGCAAGCTCTACGGAAATTCGACCAGCTAGAAAGAACTTAGTCCAGGCTTCTAACAGCGAGTCCAGTCCTACTGTTTCGCTGATCTTCGTCAGCGACTGATACTTGTCCGAGATTGCGCCCGGCCCTTCTTTGTAAACCCTCTTCCCATCTTGATACACGGCAAATACTTCGGCATCTCGAAGTTTTTTCGATGGAGCTTTGCCCTGCGCAAAAGTAATGATATCAGCAGCGGACGCCTCCGCAGACGCCCGCTGACTTGGGTTTAAATGCTCATTGTATTTCTGGAATAAAAACGCCACATCCAGAACGTGGGTGCAATGGCCCTTGAATGGTCCGTCCCACGGGTTTGGCTCTGCAAACTGCAGTAGAAAGGAATCGCCAGAGAAGCTCTTCACCCACGACCGTGCTGGCGCTTGGAAGCCGATATCCGAGGCAAAACTGAGAATACGGATGAAGGCATCCTCATCTTTCGTGTCTTCAGCTTTCCCGTACGTGATGAGGAGCTTTGAAGCTTCGTCGGGATGGTCCGCCATCGAAGATTTGATGGATTTGATCAACGACGCTGCGATGCCGGCCTTTCGCTGACGAAGTCCAGCTAACCCAAAAATGCTGGCGTATTTGATAACGATTGGATGAGGAATTCCGAGATTCAAGACGCGCACTTACATCTAGAGGGAGATACCAATCGTGACCGCCTTTCATGGCAAATTCCTAGGGAAGAAACTGTTGGTTGACATCGTTTCGAACGTAGGCACAAACGGCACCGTATCCGCATCTACAACAGGCAGAAACCGGAGGCTGCTGTCCAACTTCCCAAGGTCTTGAGGGGATAGCTTCGACAATGCTTCAGTCCGTGCGCGTCCTGGAAGTCCCTTCGTATCTAGAGCTTCCAAGGCACCCTGGTACATTTATTCAGCAACTAAAGTGTCCATGGGTGGCAGTGACGGAGTTGATCCGCTCAGCACAACCATCCGAGGAGGAACATCATCGTTTGAATACACCATGCGATTGGCTGATATTCCACCTGCCGATTCGCCAATCAGAGTCGCCGCATCAGGATTGCCGCCGAACCCGGCGATGTAGCGTTTGATCTAATGAAGCGCGAGTCGCTGGTCATGATGTCCTTGGACCTTGGGTGCTCTTGAACCCTGCTTTGCGAAGCTCCTCTGACGTGAGAAACCCTGGCGCCCCTAGACGGCAGCTGCGAAGTAAAAAATGAATAACACTGAGGAGACCCGGAAGAGAAGACCGAACTCATACTTGATGTTAACAACAATAATGTGTTCGCCTTGCTTCACAGACAGCTGAACACACGCTCAAACCGTATTGCGGCCACCAGTTTGAGCCGATGATAAAATGCCCCACCATGGATGAAAACATTGCCGGGCAGCCCTTTACTGTCTCCAGAGACCTGCGGTAGAGCAATATTCAGATTGAGTGATTCTGTTCCTGAAATTCCTAGATGATCGGCTATCGGCAGGCCTCTCTGAATGATGAAATGCTCTATCTGAACACCATCCGGATCGGAGATTACTTGAGGACTGATGCCAGCCATTAGTCTGAAAATCGACTAGACACGGAATAGCTAACCCATGGTGGCGAGCCTCCAAGCCTCTTCCGTCATATTCGACCAATTTCGCATTGTTAAACCAGTAATCCAGGTTCGCATATTTGATGCCCAGGAATTGGATCGCATCCTCTGAGACGATTCCCTTAACATTTCCAATGATAGGGTGCTGGAATGTCAAGTAGAGGTTGTTGCACAGAGTGAAGCACGCCAGAGGCTAACTACAGTAGGTATAAAGATGTAATGTTACTGAAATCTGCCCCCTAGAATCCAAACTGTGAGGGAGAGTTAGATATATATATAAGCTAGGTACTCTAATGGACACCTAGCGCTCCGCAGGCTAAGCGCATTCGGCCTGATTGCGCTCCCTAAGCGACTTCAGATCTTAATAGGGCGCTCCTTCCTAAGTAATCCCTATCCCTAGGGATCTAAAGCGTTATCTTTATTGCTTTTGCGCCCTAAATACCCTCCTAATATCTATTATGCGTTGCTATGTTTTCTTAGGCTTATTATTATGCTCTAATGCGCCTTCCTCCTAAATAGAGTAATTCTCCCTATTTTAGCTATTTCTATTAAAATAGGGCTATAGTTAATAGGATAAAGTAGGTACCCTAACTTTTAGTACTAACTGTTACTATTAACCTACTTTTCCTAACTTTTAATAAAATATTTGTAAGTAGTATTATTAACTTAAACTTCCCCTTTCTTTTTTTCCTCTTTAGGCTATTATAATATAGGTTTCCTTAAATTAAGAGCGCCTTTAGAGTACTAGAGGCGCTTTTACTAATTTTTTTAGTTTTCTTTATATAATAAAATGCTATTATAAGTAGCGCTATTATACCTCCTATAGCCCCTATTGCTATATCTAGTAGTTTAGGTAGCAGCTGCCCTCCTAAAAAACTAGGTGGGAATAAGCTGTGGATATGCCCTCCTATTAGTACTCCTTTTTAGCTCTCTTATTACTCCTACTAATAATAGTAAGCTACTCCGCATAAGAAACATAAGAAATATAAGGGTAGCCTAAAGTATAGCTACTACTATCCTAGAGGCTATTACTAAATTATATATATTTATTAGAAAGCCTTAAACCCTAAATATAAGTATTATAATTAAGCTGATAAGTTATTCTATTTTTACAGTAACTATACTACTCTATTATATTATTATCTTAGGAAATAGTATCTACTATATTAAATATACTAATCTTAATTATAGCTATAAGAAAAGTATAAGTTATTCTCTAGCATATATACTATTTCTATATTAAATCTCTATTTCTAGTATGTTACTAAGGCTAAAGCTACTATTAATAGTATATAGTTAGCTATAGATATAAGTAACTAAAATTATCTTAATTAAGTAGTATATAAATATTACTTCTATAGTTATTCTAGCTACTAATCTAATTCTAGGTATACTAATAATATATTATAGTATCTATAACTACCTAATATACTTTTATTTATATTCTTATTTATTATACCTAGGGTAGTACTACTCCTACTCCTATGCTATTTATAACTGTTGCATCTGCTACTACTCCTGCTGGGACTCCTATGCCTAACGTCCCTATTATTCCTTCTGCGTTAATACTCTAGCTTAATCTTAACTCTATTATGCTTATATAGCTTGCTAGTATTACTTAGATTCTTTCCTATATTAGTGTATCTCTAATATTACTCTAGTAAGCTACTAAAACTATAAGTAATTTTATAGGTTTTCTAAGTAGCTATACTAATACTTTATTTTAGTATTAAGCTAATAATAAGTATAAAAGTGAGGAGGAAGCTAAGGAGAGTGAGAAGGACTTTAAGGAAGAGGCTAGTACTTAAGTAGTAACTGCGGGGTATTTACTTCTTATGTTGCCTAGTATTGCTAGTCTTTAGTTGCGCGTCTTTAGAGAGCTAATTATACTAACAAGTAGTAGCTTATATCTATAGTTAGCCAGTTATATACTATTCTTATAGCGCGTCCTATGGGATATAAACGCCCTAAGTACCCTAGTTACTTTTTTTACTTAACCCTAAGTTTATACTCTTCCACTAAAGTATTATCCTCAATATACTTATAGAGCTCCTATATATCTTCTTTGTAGTTATATTCTTTCTAATAAATCAAGTATTATCGTTTCTATTTTAGCTCCCTATAGCCTAAAATAGTGTTAATCTTATAAAGTAGCTCTTTATTAATATTACCTAGAGGTAGCTACTCTCTAGCTAGGTCTCTGTAGCTTTTATATAGCTCAAGCAGGGATATATAAAAAATATCATAAATCTAGTACTGAGCGGGAATTTCTAACTTATAAGTATTTTATAAAGTTCTAACTACTCCTATAACTCTAAAAGATTCTAAATACTTACTAAATAACTTATAGCTAAGCCTTTTCTATTTAATATATTTAGCTAAAAGAAGTATTTACTCCCTAATTTTAAAAGAATTTAATAAATGCGTTTTATTGGCTTAATATATATACTAAGCTTAGGCTTTATAAAGAAGCTCCTATAATATATCTTGATTATAGTTTAATAACTTAATTCTTTTTTCTACTAAAGTATTTAGCGCAGGTATACTTCTAGTAAGCTCAGCTAAATAAGGCCCTATAAGTAAAAACCCAAAAAGTGCCTCTACTAGTACTATTTAAGTAGCATAATACTGACTATTATTATAAATAAATTATCGCAAGCTTAGTAGCTACGCCTGATAAAATTAATTATAAAAATAGAAATAATATAGATATTACTTAATATATTAGTTTTAGCGCTCTATTTATCCGTTCTTTTATAGGTAAGATATAGTGCTATACCAGCACTTAGTCGCTAGTTAGTAGTATAAATATATCTAGAACTTTAAAGTAAAAAGGGAGCCTTAGTTAGACATAATACCCTTAGAAATCCTAAAGATTTTAAAAACCCTAGCAAATAATAGATCCACTAATCCAGCCGCAATAAGCATCAAAGTTATAGCAATATAGACGCTAAACTTTATCAGATAGTCCACAACTACTAAAATAGTATCACAAAGCTTCCTCCTGAGGAGAGAAATAGAAGGCGGGAGGCCCATAATAAAATCTAGTAAGATCTCTTACTAGGGCCGTCTCAGCACTAATAACAGCACTAAGTCGCCATAAAGCCAGTAATACCTTAATTTATTTTACTAATATACTATGTAAGTATTAATATAACCCTTAACATCCCTTCTTACTAAATCCTAAAATAGTATTATTATAGCAGCTTAGTTATTCTAGTAATACCAAAGTATCCCGCTATAGCTATATTATAGTAAAGCTCTATAATTTCCTAATATAGCCCCCTTGCCGGCAGCATATACACCTAGCCTCCAAAGTATAAAAGGCCTCTCATATCAACCGCCTAGCAGCATCGCTACTTCTTTCTAGCTTAAATAAGCTGCCCTCACCTCTTAGCCCACTAATAATTCTAAATAAAAGTATCCTCTTATTAAGCTACTAGTATATAACTAATTATTAAGAGAGTTTCTAAATCTAGTACTATTTTAATATCTAATCTAAGATACTATAGAACGTCTAGCTCGCGATCTATAGCTCTAGCAGCAGAGCTAAAAAGCTCCTTATTGCACTTATATAAGAGAACCTTATTTATACTACGCTACTTTATGTATCCCTCACCTTTAGAGACTGCAATAGGGCTAGAAGAGCTTATCCTTCTCTTTAAGTCTATGGGGCCTATCTGCCTCCTCAAACTTCTACTTAGTAGCTACCTTTAAGCAGCGCTCCTATAATGCTTTCTATTAGAGCTATTCTCCCCAATCCTTATAGCAGCAACTTTAAGTAGCAGCTATTGTTCTCTAGCACGCTCAAGCTACTCTTTTATATCTAAACTAAGCTTTTATACTAAAGTCTTATTAGAGACCTCGCTATAATTAGGTTATCATAATAACCTATTTACGATATTCTAAATGCCTAGCTTTAAATAAATAGTAATATTAAACATTACTAACTTATCTAGCTGATATAGCTACCTTCTATTTAGCTTCTTCCCTATATCTAGGAATTATGAATTAAAGTAATTAATAATAACCTCAATAGTATAGTTACTACACCCTAAATAGTAATACTAATTATATAGAGCGTCTTTAATAGTAAGTAGCTCTATATCTCCTATTCTATACCTACTCTCTATTTCTATACGTTTTCAAAAGCAAAACGCAATAGGGTACTATTATCCCTTATATAAGTAAGTAATAACTACCCTAATAATAGTTTTAGAAGTATCCATCTAAAGTTTTATTAGTAATAATAGATTAAAATATCAAACTATAAGGGCCTTAATAAAAGCATTAATAAGTTTAATGAATATAACTCTTATTAAGAGAGGTAAATTAAGAGGTCCTATTAATTCTTTTTATAAACAGTCTATTAATAGTACTATAATCTTAGTATAAATTTAATAAATTATCAGTAAAACCCTATAAATCCTAAGAAAGTCTAGATATCCTTAATGCCCTATAGTATTAGCTACTTAGCAATAGCGCAGATTCTCTGTTACTCTATTAACACTCCTATAAGCATAATGATATAACCTAGAAATCCCACCTCCATTATATAAAACTAATACTTTGGACTATTAAGATAGAGGCCCTATTTTTAAAGTTAATCTATAATACTATAAATATAGTCCTTATAAGCAGCTTTATGCTTATTATAGATAAGAATGTTATTAAGATATATAATATAAAATATATCCACTAAAGGTCCTAAAGCCCTATTAATATAAGCTTAAAAAGTTACTAATATATTTATTAACCTAAAGGGTAGTATAAGGTATTTAAATTAACTATATTAAGTACGAAATATAGTCTTCCACTTATCTTCTTTAGTAATATAAATCTAATAATAAGCGTTCTTAATATTAAGCTTAACATAGATAGCCACACTACAAAGTTAGTTCAGAACTTCCCTAATAAGCAGAAGCAGAGTGCGATCCTTACATGTTATCTTATTAAGCGCTCTATAATTAACATAAAGACGCAATTCACTCCCTTTCTTTAGAACAAATAGAATAAGAGCTCCCACAAAGCTTATTAATACCTAGATCCACTCTCTTACTTCAGCCTCAGTTAAATATTCACAAAGGATTTCTAGTTCCCTATTTAAAAGAAAATAAATAGAACCAAAAGAAATAAGTACTACTAGGTCAATATTAATATAATACTTAAATAGAGAGTAATTGGGAAGTTAATTAGAATTTTCTTCTAAAAATAGCTCCTTATAGTCAGCATAGCATAGTTTCTAATCTTCTCCTTTTAGAGGAGCCTCATGTTCTAAAATAAGCGCAATATACGCAATAGCAGCAGCTCAAACAAGCAGAAGCCCCTTCCACAGGGCGTCAAGCCAAAGATATTGTTTTATAAATCAGATATCTCCACAATTTATGTTACAATAAGATTTAAGAATCCACATCTTCTAACTAGAGAAAACCAAAAAATAAATATAGGTTTTAAAAGCTTAGCTATAGTAAACTAGTATAGCTATACTTCTATAATACTATCGCTATTAGTAATTCTAATTCTCAAGTAGTAAGTCCCAAAGCTAATTATTTTATTATTATCCATATTAACTAAAAATAGCCCGAAAAGATTTATAAGAGTAGTATAAAAGCTTATAGGATGCTATTGCTAATAATATTTGCTCCAGACCCCAAGTTAAGAAGTGCCGCTTATTTAACCCACATATATCTAAGTCGCACCTAGGCCAGGACGTCCAAGCAGCGCCTTCAGTTCGCACTTATAGATTTAATAGGAACACTATTGGAGTTACTTATAGGCTACCCCTAATCTTTCTTTTTGGGACAGGATATAATCTTACAGCCCTTTTTGCTATAACCCCAATAGATAATATTAAGGTAATAGTTAGTAAGATACCCCCTTTTACTATAAATATAGCAGGTTTTACTCTAATTATTACCCCAGAAATAGTTACACATAATATATCTATACTTATTATAGTTATAATACTACTTATCCCAAGCAGAGCTCTAGCTTCTTCACTACTTATTAGTAGTAGTTAATTAGGTTAAGCCTATTTATTAAGAAGGCAGTTATATAGGCAGTTAAATCTTCTTTAGTTATTTAGAATATTAATAGTAGCTACTTAATTATTTAATTTGCCTCACTAAAGAGATAAGCTATATTACTATCTTTAGTAATTCAAGTTACAAACTAAGAGCTTAGTAAACAGATTAATAAAACTTATTAAATATAATTACAATTCGTTATTCTTCTATTAATATATAGGGTAGCTCTATTTTAATTATATATATATATATATGTAAAATAAAATAGTCTACCTTCTTATTATCATACTAGTAAAGCTAACTTAACTTTAAAGTAGTAGTAATACTATAGCTCGCAGGGTCTAATAACTAGTTATATAGAAAAGTCTGGAGATAATCCCATATAATACTACTAGGGTCAAAAGCGGGATCCTTCTTTAGTACCTTCATATTATAAATCCAAGCCGTCTTGGGGTCTCCACGCGAGCAGCTAACTACATATATTACTCTTTTAGAGATAGTTCAAATCTAATATGCCCAAATAACAAAGCGCATCTCGCAGTTAAATAGGAAGTTCTAAAGCTCCCTTGCTAATTCTCCCGAATAGGTAATAGCAGCTAGTATAGCTAGTCGGAACACAGACAGCATAAAAGATAGATCTCTAAGTAACCCTAATATTAGCATAGTTTTAATAGATCCAAGTAGTCCCAACCCTAAGTACAGCGCTAGAGCGCTAGACGCAAACGGTTCTAGCTACAATACTACAGCGTTATTATTATATAGGTTTTTGCTTAAACCCGTGGGGTTAGTTAAAACAAGGGGTTAGTTATAGACTAAACTCTTTAGCTGCTAGGGCCTATTCTAACTAGATATCCGGATTAATATTAGACTCCTTATCAGTATTAGAATTAGCTTAATTAAAGGTGCTCTAAAGTTACTATAGCTTAGCTTATCGCTCGTAAAGGTAGTGCTACTATTACAGTAGTAAGATTTCCTATTTAACCTATTACTCCCTCTCTTAAAGCTCTACTAATTAGTAGCAAAAGGACGGCAAGAGGGAGGATCCTTCCCTTTATTCCTCTTCTTGCTCTTCTTCTTATTCTTCTTCTTGCTCTTCTTATATTACAACCCGTTATACAAGGATAACAGCCAACCAACCCACCTAGGCGTTAGACGGCTAGGACAGGATATTTATACTATAGGATCACGGGAGCACTAGGGATGCCCACGGAATAGAAGAACTATAGTATAAGTGCCGTGATAATAAGATAAGGAGTGATTAGTAGAGTATAGGAGGAAGTGCTTAGTAATTAGTTAGCCTTACTAACTAATTGCAATCACTAATATATAGAGGTAATTACCTAATAGTAGGACTAGGGGCTATTTGGGACTTATATATAGTATAGACTTAGGTCTCCCCAAGGATAGACTTCTATAGCTCTTTAGTAATTAACTTTGTGATTACTCTAACTAGTACTCTCAGCTTTATTTTATACTATGACCCCCTTATGAGGACTATAACTAATTACTATACTCCTTGAACCCTAAAATTCATTTAGCAACACAGCATAGCAAGACTATACTATTAACCTAGCGTTATCCCTTAGCTTCTATTAGTAGAACCCTACTATTAGATAGCTATCTATAATATCTTATTGCTCTTAATTAGGCCTCGGGGCCTCAGAATGAGGGCTCAGAATGAGGGGGTTCTAATAGAGGAGAGTCTTTGCTATTAGATTACTGCGCTAAAGTAGCGGCACGAGTATATCATTAGGTTAGTATAATAGCAATAGTTTAGCTCCCTAAGGGTAGAGATTTCAGACTATTAAGTAGAGGTTATTATATAAAGTGAAGCACGCTAGAGGCTAACTGTAGTAGGTATAAAGATATAACATTACTAAAATCTGCCCCCTAGAATCCAAACTATGAGGGAGAGTTATATATATATATAAGCTAGGTACTCCAACAGACACCAAGCGCTCCGCAGGCCGAGCGCATTCAGCCTGATTACGCTCCCTAAGCAACTTCGGACCTTGACATGGAAGTCGCCTGCTGTTAGTGTCGTAATTATTACCCCCGGAATAATGCTCGCGTGAAAGTTGGAGCGAAGAATGACAGCCTGAAATGTTCGGATGGACTTCCTAATGGTCAATCTTTTCTCAACGCTGTTGGGTTGAGTGTGCCAACGAGTCAGGCCTCGATTGTAAGGAATAGTGAGTTTGAAGTCTGATCTACGGCAATCCCGGAACGAACAGAACCACCGACAGCTTCGCAGTTCCTCAAGCATTGGACCTTGTCCAGACACATTGATCTACCGAGTGAAATCCCGATCAAGTCACCGAAGCTTCCCCACATTTTCCCACATTTCCCCACGTTCCACCGCCGAAACCGCACCATCCCACATTACCTATCGGGGACGGATCCGGTCCTCGATTGTCCATCTGGGCTAAAGTCCATCCCCCTACGTTCATCATCACCAGCGGTTTTCTAGCTTATAGGGCGAGAAAGAATACTGTAGAAATTGCAGTGGAGCCTTATTGTGGCCGACAAGTACTCCATTCGTTGATGAGAAACATCCTCAGTCGAAGTCGACCAGGGGGCCAGGGGCCTATATCATGGCAGCTTACAACTTTGCCATCTAGTGCTGCTGGACCACAGTACTTTCCCGCCTTATGAAGGTACTACATTTCCTCGTCAAAGTAATAGGATATATTAAATTATTAGTTAATTTGCTTTAGTTAACTACCCCTATATAGCTGCTTCTCCCCTTGACGTGGGCCCCTAAAGTACTATAGTCCAGCAGCACCGGATGGGATACCTATCACACATGCTTCGAGCGCTAATAGTGGTTATTGTTACCCTTCCCTTGAAAAGTTAGAAAGGTATGCTGGCTTTCGAATGTAGACAGTCATCATTACATAGCATTGATGGAAATGTGAATCTTATGTTCGCAACACCTCGATCTTTGGACTGCAGCGATCCTCCAATGATAATGCTGAAACGACGCCGTGAAACGAAGAATAAAATGCAGGTAATAGCATCTACTGAGACAGCTGGCGACCCCGACTGGTGGCCCAGAGCTCGGCGCAGAGTCCAAGTCCGCTGACTCCATGTGCGTTGACGATACCACCCTTGCTTGAAAGAGAAATGCTTAGATGCAGCTACAGTCTTTCCATAATTGGGAGAAATACCATTGGTAGTTGCCACCGTTATTTCAGTACATATCATGGGTGGAACACATCGCTCATCGTCCTTCCCAGCGAGTGATATGAGTCATGTTAGTGATAAACGTAAGATGTATGCATACACGTGTGCCGTCATGATAACACGAATATAAGTTTTGACCGGGAACATAAGTCTTCCTATTGGGGCCGTCTTTGGGAAGGTCACATGGAAGATCGTTGACAGACTTTTGTCGAACATAGAGCCTAGAGTACCGCAATAATTTCGCTTTTATAGAAAAGTAATCTTTACTGGCATGTAAGTCCTGGTTGCGTTCACTGAAGGAATATGCTGGGACTTCTCCACAGGAATAGCAGTTGGGGGCAAAGCCCATACGCAGAGAGCAGCAAGAATGAATAGATTGCATTTTGACGAGGAAAGTTGACAGTGAAAGAGGAGAATCGATTCTATGATCTGAGGCGTGGACGGAAAGAGTTGTGCAAAGTTCGGCTCTTCACGATGGTCGGGACAATTACAAATGATTCTGGACTTGGGCTTGGTTCTAATTATGTTGATAACGTAGCGAAACTCGGAAGAGCCACGCTTCGGCAATGATGTTCAACTTCGAAGAAAGAGTTTCTACGGAGTTCCACCATCGGTTGTGGATTATTATCAGGACGTTTGTAAGTGCCCATGTTGAGCTTTAATCGCTGATCCGGAAATCAAAGGGGTTCTTACTCTTGCTCTACGCGGAAATAATAATAGAACGTTCTGAAAGTCAGCCTGTTCGAGATTTCGGGAAATCTTCCTCCAAGCTAGCTTCAACCTGGATGGAACTATTAGGCAATAATTGATTTTGTCTGTCCGTATGGTTACCCAGCCGAATCTTGGAACAACCCGAAGCAATCAACGGCAGCTCGACTTGTATGCATTGGGAGGAAACAAGGAGACGGTGAAACTAACATTCCAACACAGCATGGCACATTCACTTCCTGTCCTGGTGAAAGTGTTAGACTTAGAGAAAGGAGGCATAAGAGTGTGGCTGTCATCTTCGACCAACAGTATCCTGAAGTATCGCTTGAGTCAATCTTTCGAACTTTTCCCTACGACAATTTTATTTTCATGATGCATATCTCCATCCTTTAAGCTACTGTCATCCCTATTCTGGCGCCCATCGCGCTACCTCAAACCAATGTTTTGAGGCTGCCAAGATGAAACCATCACCCCTCGCCATGCTGAAGCTGACGTCAAGCCCAGAAGACGTCTCAAAGGGTGTTCTTAGAAAGAGTGTCAACTGGTGCTCCAGCGATTCTAACTATAACCAAGCTAACGCCGACGAACTCTGAAGACAACTCCAGGACACCAATCGCGACGAGATGATGTACCCTCCGGCTTGGCCTACGGAGGATTGGATTCTCGGCACTGCGAAGTTCTGCCTTGAGAGCCAGTATCTTTCACACATCATCCATGTCAGTAGATAGGAGGCTGGTTAGGGTATGGGATGCATCAAAAACATGTGTTGCAGTGGGAAGTCCGGGTGATAAAATGACATAGATGATTCTTACTACATACCTCGGCTCTAATGCACTCAGCTTTGGAGTGAATTGCGGCGGGAATGGTAGCTCAGGCCTTTCCGTTGAGATTCAAGTGCAGTATTCGGCTCGAAGCTGCACCATCTGAGCCGAAATCCCCAAATGCAAATGAATCGGGCCACATAGGCAATTAAATGATGTAAATCTTCTTTAGACAAGCTCAATTGTGCGCAAAAGCTTGGAGTAAAAGTAACACTGTCTGGGATCATAGAAGGGTTTATTAGCCTAGAACGCGAGGGTTTACTCATCCGCATCGTGGCAATAATAAGCTTCTCTTGTATATTTGTCTACATACCTCTATACTCTAGTAAGACATTTCGCCTCACTATGCTGTTCATAAGCGGAGGCCAGGTTTTCTAGAACATTTCCCATGCGGACAGTGATGCCCCAAACCAACACCTAACCAATCTGGGGTCAGCTTATGTCTACTTACCAGAGTTTCCTGCGGTCCCTGACTTACATCTTGAAGGAGCAAGCTCCATTTTCTGGCCAAGCCGGCAGCGAACGACTTGCTGGCCTGGTGATCGTAGTCTGCCTCCCCAATAACTTCCTTCGTCGACATAAGCAGCTCATTCAGTTACAGATTCATACAGCGGTAACGGTCTCAAGCCAACGTACCCGCATCCCAGGCTGATACTGCATGCTCGATACTCCATCGAAAAGCAGCAGTTTTCCTTATGAGCATATGACCCAGTTTGAACGGTATTCGAAATCCTTCTAATGTCTTCTCGACCACAGTCAACAGCAGCCGATCTCTCCGTGGCGGCGCTCTCGCGAAATTGCTAACAGAGGCTGCGATATCCACTGGGTTCTTCGCTATGAGACTTAGTCGATTGAAGGACTTAGTTATGTCAAAGAGTCGGATGAAGCAGCCCTAAGGACTGCGTGGGAGCCGAACTGTATGGAAGGGATGTCCTTCTCGTCTGCGTCTTCCAATTCCCCTTTTCTGTATTGTGAAGTAGCTTACAACATGTGGATAAAGAGTCCAAAGCTGCTTATAAGAGTGATTGGCTCAGAGCAGTCTGGTTAGAAAAACAGTAGAGAGGAGACGCTTGTGATACCTGGTTAAGATGCCACGTGTGAACCAGGATAGCATGCGTGACAATAAGCATGCAGAGAGGGTGGGACTGGGCTAACCCAACCCTGGTTGGATTCTTCGCTCCAGATAGAATGTCTTCAAGGATACCTTTTGTGGTACACAAAGGCCTTCCTTGGTATACAAACCGGAGTTCAAGCCATTCGCCAGAGTAACGAGCGTTCCAGAACTTTTCGTCTTAAAGACTTTCAATATAGAGGTCATTCGACGCGTTGAAGATCGGATTGACGCCATAGATAACCATCCTGATGGTGCCTGCGACATACATGCTACTCAGAAGTCTCTACCCAGATTCACGCTTCACCCAGTCTGTCCATGCCATACTCCGCAGTTCAGTTGAGTCTTCATTGATGGTCTTGGGTACACGCCCGTACACCTTGCCTTCTGTTAACACGATGGACTCCGCGCGACCGTTTTGCTCTGTAGTCATAGCTTACGAGTATATTAAATCCGCTATCATTAACAGCATTGGTTACCAAGACTTGGTCGCCACTGAAGATAGAATAGAACGTCAACAGAAACCTCGTCTGGGTTACCCACTAAGAGGAAATTAGTACATACGGAGACCATCAGTAATTTAGCAAGGTTATACAGAAGTCTTGCTTTGCGACGATCGAGGCGATACAACGCCCCGATACTGCACATTACTATTACTAGAGTACCGGGGGGTTTCTCGGGATTAATAGCCTCCGGGTGTAAGATTGGTAAATGGCAATGGAGGCTTTACTCGTAGCTTGATGAAAAGGTTTGGCCCATCTTCAGACTCGGGACATTTTTCACGCCTTGTTCGACGCGAAGTTGGCTGGAGATCTCTTCGCATAAGGAACCATAGTTGGCTTCATCCAATTCTATGACGCTTCCAGAGATGCTTCTGCTTCGTCTCAGAGAGCATTGGGGAGCTCAAATCCCTGCATCTGAGGGTTCGGAGTCACAGACTATATGTCGTGATGCCTTTAGGCATCATCAGCACCCACTAAGGTTATATAGCTCACTTCAGGTATAGAATAACCCTTCCTCTAAAAGATTACTCCTCTAATTATATTTATAAGTAACTATAATCTAGCTACTGTCTTTCTAATAAATTAAATACTTTAATATCTCTATATATTTATTTAGGATATTTCGCAATAGTTATAGCGGTTAGTTTCACACACGGGCGGGGTGATATAAACGCGCACGTAGCCCTAATATGTACTGTTCGCATTGAAGCTATTCAGAAGTGCGCATATGTGTGTATAGAAGTAAGATATAAATAGCTATGTGGGCAGTAGTATTATGCTATATTAGGCCTGCGAATATAGTTACGTGACATATATATATACATACAATATTATATTCAGTAGAGGCTTCATCCTGCTACTCCATAATTTATAGTACTATTGCGACACTAGTTATCTTTTCTTTTGTAGCTATGCGCGCTGTAACTAACTATAATATAAAACGAAGTTATTTATAGATCCCAAATAATGTAAAATAAATCCTCTATTAGGCCTTCCTCTATACCTTTGTTATTACTTTCAATAGCTATTAAAAGCCTCTCCCTATACCCCTATCGCTATCCTTAATAGTATAGCTATTACTTTTTATAGCGTAAGGGATATTATAGCTATAGTACTCCTTCTCTTACCATATAACTTATCCTTCTATCTAAATTATTACTATATTATTATTGATAAATCGCTTGAGGAATAGATTTAGGGTCCCTTTAGTAAAGATATCAATCACGTTATTTTCTCTATTATTCTACTATATCTCATATAACTCTTATTACTTATATAAAGTGCTATTAAATTAATCATGAGGCGCTTCGCTTTTATATTAGTAAGCTTTATAAGGTACTTGTATAATAAATTTAAGTTAATATAAATAATAGTATAGATAGTAAGCTTTTTTAAGTATATAGTGATTTTTTATATTATAGTAGTAATAGCATAGGCTAAGTCTGCGCTAGCAACTATACTATAGACCTCGGAGGTTAGAATACTTTATATAACCCTATTATACTTTATTAAACTAAAGTAAATAATATTACTAGTTACTATAGAGGTATAATTAGGTATAGTCTTCTTAGTAATAACTATAACAAATCTAATTTATAAAGAGAGAATAGCGTTATTTATAAATGACGTATTAATAAATATAAATAGTTTTGCTATAGCTAGGTTAATAGGCATAAAGGGTAGCCCTTACTTAAGGTTCTTCTTTTTCTACTTAAGGTAATAATTAAGGGCGTTTTGATTCTCTATAGTGGGATCTTAATGCTAGGCTGCGGCAAATAAATTAGAATAAGCCTCAGGTTAGTAAATTGAGGCGATATATATCCTCTTACGTTTTGCTAAATATATTATTATTTTCGCTTAGTTAGGGCTGCTCTCAGGTTAATAAGTTTGATTTTAGTCTCTTAACTCTCTTAATAAAGTATAAGGCTACTATTTTTATATAAAGTAATAATACTACTATTAAATATTAATGGGGATTCATAGTTAATTTGCTGTTTTGCTTTTATAATAGAATCAGCGTTTTTAAGCTCCTCCTTTTCTTACTGTGAAGGGCGGGCCCCACAAAGGGGCGTAGTGCTGCAGCCAATAGCATCTCAGCCTTCAGTGCATGCGCGCGCGCGCAGCGGCACTACCAATTGGGCCAAATGCACACAAAAGGTACGTAACAACTGTCGGACTTTTACGCGTCAATTGGGTGAAAATCGGTGTGTGTGTTTTTTTCGTTCTTCGATACAAAGGTCTCCACCAAAATCTATGCTAGATACAGGTACCCACAATCTAGCTACTAGTCGGGACGGATTTCAGGTCAAATCGTGTCGAACTGGGCGTACGCCGATGGGCATATGCCGATTTAACCCGAAATCCGTCCCAACTGATAGCTAGATTGTGGGTACCTGTATCTAGTAGAGATTTTAGTGGAGATCTTTATACCTCAGAACTTACGAAATACACACACCGATTTTCACCCAATTGACGTATAAAAGTCCAATAATTAAGAGTCTCATACGCATTGTTATCCGATTTTGAAGCTATTGCGACTAGATAACGCGTCAAATTGCACCTAACCTATAATACCTCCCAATATGTCCAAGCCCTCTGCCGATGAGGCTATCACGAAGATCCGGCTGAATAGTCCGAAGGATTGGATATTATGGATCAATTAGCTGGAGGCTCGCGCCTCTAGAGTCGAATTATAGCACTATATTGATCTAAGTAAGACCAATAAGCTATCGCTTAGTGACGCCATCACAAAACCCAACCTTCTAGATATAAGGCTCATTATCAGGGCCTACCTAAGCACCCGCACTAACTTAACCCCTACTAATAAAGAGGATACTATTTGCAACTTTAAAGAGAAGGAGATAAAGTTCTACAATACTATAATAACCCGATATGCGGAGGAGAAGAAGGTCTACTCTAAGCATATCAGAAATATCGCCACAATACAGGACTAGATATCTAATACTGTCCATCGCTAATACCTTGAGACTTACTGCTTAGTAAAAGAAGATATTACTACTTAGGTATTAAAGCTCTAGGCCTAAGTTAGTAGCTTAGTTATTAATTAAAAAAAGGCTATAGTATGTAAGTATAAAGATATCCTTTCGAATAGGAAAAATCGAACTATTACTACATGAGAAGAGATCACCCTTTAGGTTAAGCAATAGGATATAGCTATCTTTAAAGGCTAAGTAGCAAAAGTCCCTCAAATAGAGTAGTTAAGCTTATAGTTTAATAACTACTATAAGGTCTTAAGTAACTCTCCTTTAGCTACCTAGATAGGAGGATATCAAGCCCTCATGGGCGTGAAGGCTAATAAAGATAAGCTTGAGGCTAGTGATATCCTCCTGGCTACCCGTGAAGCTATCTAGCAGCTTGCGGATACCGCTTTCAGGAGCAAGCCTAGAAGAGGCGTATTTAGGCCTACTATAGTAGATATTAATGATAATAACTCCAAAGATAATAACCCCAAGCATTAGTAAAGAGGAGGAGGCTATAAGCATAAGGCTAGCAGCTAATAAGACTCATATAACAAAAAGCCTCACTAAAATAACCGCAGCAATAACAGGTAGTATGCTCTCTACTACCATGAGGGACATACTCTCCAGCGCTGCTACGTCGCCTTTCCAGAAGACTAGCCTAAATAGTTTAGCCTCAATAAAAACCTTATTAACTGCATCATCAAGAGGATCTAGCCTAGTAGTAATTTAGTAGAGGAATTCAAAAAGGCGAAGACTTATTAATTAGGTTAATAACTATATAGTAGCTATAATAGTAGATATAGGGGGACTATTATAGTAATTAATAAAGTTTAATACTCCCTCTCTTCCTCAGTCCTACTTAATACTAGAGTAATAATACCCATATTTAATAACCTCTCACAATTTATTAACCTTCAATTAGCCTCTCACAACAACTTTATTATTACTAGAACCTCAAGAGCTACTATTAATAGCTGGGGGTTAGTAGACCTTCACCTTTAAGGCCCTGGAGGGCTTCTAACAACCCTTCGCCTCAATAACGTGGCGTATTGCGAAAATCTTGCTACTAGCCTCATATCTATATAACTGCTTTAAAAGAAGGGTATATGGTGGGATACAAGACCTAGCAACCCTGATCAAAACTGCCTCCAACGAAGAGATTACACCTACATAGCAGAGATATTCAACATCAACCAACAGCATCTGCTCAAGTATCATCCACATAAGGGGCTAAGTATCCCTACGGGGTTCGTAGTGATGGCTATAATTGAGAGCCACAAATCCACCACCCCTCCAGACGAGATATGTGAACGTCCTCTTCGCCAAAAGTACAATTCTTCAACTATTCGCAGACCTCTTTGAGGTTCAATACTATTATAGCATCAACATATCAGCCATTACGGCCCAAAACCCTTACAACAGCTACCTAAGGCCACAAGAGGTATTTATATCAATAACAACAACAAACCTATTGAGACTATTAAGTGCAACTCTTGCGCTATAGCGAAGATGACAAGACAGGTCCGCTAAGCCCCAAGAGAGTCAGTAATATTATCAAAACCTAGCGAAAGGATTACTATTAACTTCCACAACTATAATAAGGGATATAGAGGGTATATATCAGCAGCTATTATAGCGGACAAAGCCTCAGGCTTCGCCTGGGACTTCTACCTAACTAACTAAATAAGTAAATCCCTCATCTAAGTAGTAGATAAAGTTATATTAACAATTAACATATAGTATAAGACCAAGGTCCAGGTTATCAAAGCTAACAACGAGATACTTCAATACCCAAAAGTCATAACAAAGCTCAAAAGCAAGGGTATTCAAATAGAGCCATCCGCTCCAAATATGCAAGCCTAAAATAGAGGCGCCAAAAGGATCGCTGCCATTATTAAGCAAAAATCCCGCTCCCTATGACTCTCAGCCTCACTACCCATAGTGCTATAGCCCGAAATCATAAAAGCAGCCACCTACCTATATAACCGGACGCCATAAAAACAGCAAAAAGGCTAGAAGACGCCTTACGAGATACTTCACAAGACATCAAAAGAGGGTTTTATAGTACCTAACCTAACCCATCTTCAAGCATATAGTAGCAAGTCTTTTATAATAACTTCAGACGCCCAACTTCATCCAAATTAATACTAGCAACTAGCTACAAAAGCCTAGATCAGCTACCTCATTAGTTATACTACCTCAAACAGCTACAGGATTTAGAACCCTCTGAAAGAAGAGGTTATCACTACTTAAGACGTCCTTTTTAATAAAGAGGCTATTTTTAATAGCTAAATAGATACCCGCTATAATAACTTCAAAGATATAACCCTAGAGGAGATCTAAAATCACTATACTACGCTCCTCAACCTAAGAACTACTATTTAGAGCAACTCTAAAGCTATCACAGACCTAAATAATAACCCACAACATATAGAAGACGAAAATAACTGAACAAATAGTAAAGTATCAGCACTAGAGCTAGTTTATAGCTATTCTTAAGCAAAATTTGCTCTACTACTAACTCCCCTATAGTCCCCCAAATCAACATTCTTCTAAGCACTTAAGGAAGGCATTCACGCTAACCTCAACGTGAGGGGGCATATCTCAGCAGTTTCTAATAATACTAACCTAAGTTTAGACTTTTATTTAAAGGTTAAAGTTACCACAAGGACTTTATATAAGGCGGTTTTCTTAAGCTATACTACTAATAAATCTCGCATAAGAGTAAAACCTAGCGAACTTAATATTTATTACTTACCCCATATAAGTAAACCTAATATATATTATATGCCTCGTGTATATAAAACTAATGATAGTTAAAGGTCTTTAGCGTGGTCTGATCAGCCCGTTAACCCTTTAATGAGCAGGTTATATAACCTTACTCGGGATATTACAATAAGGCTACTATTCCCAGCCCTAGAAGTAATAACTTCAGGAATAAATCCAAAGTAGCAAAATACATACTAGAAGTTATTACCAAAGTTGCCCTCATCACATATCAAACTATAAAATCACCCTATAGGGGCTAAGTTTATCCAGGCTGAAGAGAGTCATCTCTAGAGCCACTAAATATCCCAATCCTAGTTAATAGTATCGCGAAAGACTGCGAAGGGTCATAAGGTCCTTAGATGCTACTAGGTATATACCTATAAGCTAAATAAGCATAGCAAGCTTCTAAAAGTTAAGGTGAGACTTATAGTAAGAGGCAATCAATAGCCTCACAACCTTCGCAATATCTATACTACCACATTAGCTGGGATATCGTTCAGGACCCTCATCGCTATCGCTAACTAATTCAATATAGATCTAATCTAATATAACGCTATTAATACCTTTACATATACTAACCTTAATAAAGAGGTCTATATAGAGATGCCGCTAGAGTATCAAGAGCCTGGAAGAGTGCTCAAGCTGCTGAAGGCCCTATATAGGCTTCGCAGATCCCCTCTCTTATAGCAGCAACACCTCAAAAAGGGTCTAAATACCCTCAATTTTAAGCAGATACCTAGCGAAAACTGCTATTAGCGCTATAGTAAGGTCTTATTCTTCTTCTACGTCAATAACTGCATCATAGCATATCCCCCCAAAGATCACAGTCATGCCACCTCGCTAATCAGACAACTACAGAAATAATACTATCTCAAGGGTAGTTAAGACCTATATTAGTTCCTAGGGATCAAAGTCCTTCAAGATCATCTAAATAAGAGGCTATAGCTATTATAGTTAGTATTTATCGACAAGTTAATAAAACTGCTAAATAACCACATCAATACTAACTCACAATATAATACCCCAATAGCTACTAAAGAGCTATTACTATATAAAGGGCAAGCAACGCCTCAAGAGATTTAGCTATATTAACGAAAGGTTAGATCGCTACTATACGCTGCTATTATAACTAGACCCAATATCGCTTTTGCAGTTAGTTATCTTACGAGATTCAACCAAAACCCTAGCCTAAAACACTACTAAGCCGCTAATTAGGCTATATAATACCTACTAAAGATAAAAGGGCTCCACCTTAAGTATAGAGTTAAGGATACTAATAGGTTAGAGGTGGCTTTAGACGCTAGCTTTACTAATAATTCGATGGATTAAAAGAGCTCTCAAGCCTTCATAATAAAGCTATTTGGAGGGATAATCGCATAGAGGGCTAATAAATAACAAATAGTCACAACTTCCACTATAGAAGCAGAGCTTTTAGCCCTATCGCAGGCTGCAAAGGAAGGACTATTTACAAGTCAGCTAATAACCGCCTTATAGGTAAGCCTCCCTCCTAGAGGAGACCCTTCTTATATAGTTAATTAGCCTTATAATAGCCTCAAGGTAGGTATCTAATGCAATAATACCCAAACAATATAGCTAGTAACCCAAGAGATCATCTAACTACAAACCAAGCTACGCCACATCAATATCCACAACTATTAGCTATAACAAGAGATTCAGAATAACTATATAGAGGTTATTTACACCTAATTAGCCGAAATAATAGCAGATAGGATAACGAAGGCCCTACCAGCCGCCTCCTTCGCCACCTTCATTAGCCAACTTAGCCTCACAGATAAAAGCGACCTTCTTACAGATAATAGGCATACTAAATTAGAGGCTAAACAGGCTAAAATAGCTCTATAAACGGCATCACTCTTTCCTACCCACTAGGAGGTTTTAACGAGCACGACGGGAGCGATTTGAAGCAATAGATATACCCTCAAATAGGCTATATATAAAAGGGCCTACAAGTGGGGGATTTGAGATTTACAAAAGTGGCTATTTTGGCTATTTAGGCCATTTTGGCCAGTTTGTCCAGTTTGGACCCTTTGGGCACCAACCTGAGGGGGCGTGTCGAACTAGGCGTACGCCGATAGGCATATGCCGATTTGACCCGAAATCCGTCCCAACCGATAGCTAGATTGTGGGTACCTGTATCTAGCAGAGATTTTGGTGGAGATCTTTATACCTCAGAACTTACGAAATACACACACCGATTTTCACCCAATTGACGCGTAAAAGTCCGACAAATCGGCATACGCCCATCAGCATACGCCTAGTTTGACACGCCCCCTCAGGTTAGTGCCCAAAGGGTCCAAACTGGACAAACTGGCCAAAATGGCCCAAATGGCCCAAATAGCTAAAATAGCTAAAATAGCTACTTTTGCAAATCTTAAATCCCCCTCTTGTAGGCTCTTTCATATATAGCCTATTTGAGGGTATATCTATTGCTTTAAATCGCTCCCGTCGTGCTCATTAAAACCTCCTAGTAGGTAGGAAAGAGTGACGCCATTTATAGAGCTATTTTAGCCTGTTTAGCCTCTAATTCAGTACGCCTATTATCTGCGAGAAGGTTGCTCTTATCCGCGAGGTTAAGTTAGCTAATAAAGGTGGTGAAGGCGGCTGCTAGTAGTGCCTTTGTTATCCCATTTGCTATTATTTTAGTTGATTAGGTGTAAATAACCTCTATATAGTTATTCTAAATCTCTTATTATAGCCAATAGTTGTAGATATTGATATAGTGTAACTTAGTTTATAGTTAGATAATCTCTTGGGTTACTAGCTATATTATTTGGGTATTATTATATTAGATAACTACTTTTAGGCTATTATGAGTCTAATTATAAGGCTGATTGACTGCGACTGTATAGGAAGGCTCTCCTCTAGGAGGGAGGCTTACCTATAAGGCGGTTATTAGCTGGCTTATAAATAGTCCTTTTTTCAAAGCCTGCAATAGGGCCAAAAGCTCTACTTCTATAGTAGAAGTTATTACTATCTATTGTTTGTTGGCCCTCTAGGCTATTATCCCTCTAAATAGCTTTATTGTGAAGGCTTGAGAGCTCTTTTAGTCCAAGTTATTAGCGAAGCTAGCATCGAAAGCCACCTCTAACCTATTAGTATCCTTCACTCTATACTTAAGATAGAGCCCTTTTATCTTTAGTAGGTATTATATAGCTTGATTAGCTGCTTAGTAATACTTTAGACTAGGGTTTTAGTTAAATCTTATAAGATAACTAACTGTAAATGTGATATTAGGCTTAGTTATTATAGTAGTATATAGTAGTGATCTGACTTTTTATTGATATAATTAAATCTCTTGAGGCATTGTGTTACAGTCAGCTATCCAACAGTAGGGTTCTGCTAATAGAAGCTGAGGGATAACGCTAGGTTGATAGTATAGTCTTGCTATGCTGTGTTTCTGAATGAATCTTGGGGTTCAAGGAGTATGGTAATCAGTTGTAGTCCTCACAAGGGGTCGTAGTATAAGATAAAGCTGAGAGTACCTATTAGAGTAATCATAAAGTTAATTGCTGAAGAGCTATAGAAGTCTGTTCTTAGGAGTCCTAAGTCTATACTATATATAAGTTCCAAATAGTTCTTTTACTCTTATTACTAATTACTAATTAGCTATTAGTAATTGCTTAGTAATTGTGAGTAAGCGCTTAGTTTCTCTTACTAAGCGCTTAGTGCTTAGTTTTATCTTATTGTTATGTAGCTTATACTATAGTTCTTCTATTCCGTGGGAGTCCTTAGTATTTCTATAACTCTATAATATAAATATCCTGCCCTAACTATCTGCTATCTAGCTAGTTAGTTAGTTATTATCTTTATATAATGGGTTGTAATATTAGGTCTCCTCTCAAAAGGTCTTATCCTTAAGACCTAATATAAGTAGGTCGTTAGTCCTAGGTTGGGGATCTATCAATCATGCATCCTGATTTTACCTATGATGCTAACACTATATTAGGTCGCGTTATTAAAAATCCTATAGTCTCCACGCTTTATTATTACTATTATTCTCTTAATATTGCAGAGAATGGTTTTAAAGTTATGCCTTACTATTATTATTATTCTAAGGGTCTGTATTATAAGATGCTACCTAGGTCCTTAGTTTATAGGGAGTATGTTGCTATTAGTAGTACTTGTCGCTCTTGTAATGCTTCTAATGATGTAGTCTGCTAATGTTTGTGGTGTCTTTTTCTGTTTTATTTTATTGCTGATTTATTTTGTAGTAGAACGTCTAATAGTTAAATCTCAGCGCTTAGATAATAAAGAGGAGGAAGCTGAGGAATTATTTTAAAAGAGGATGGAAGCGCTATAAAAGGCGTAGGTTGAAGTAAACAAGATACTTGCGAAGTTGGATTGCGTTTATAAGGCTAAGAGACTGGTTTTTAAGAAGGGTTATAAAGAAACTTCTGTAGTAGCTGGGGAGGATGAAGTGTTGGAGGGTCCTTCTATTGAGTCCTCTTTGGTTTATAAGGTGTAATTAGTGGGCGGTTTAGTATAGTGGACTTAGATATAGTTTTAGGGGATTAGAACTTTAGTACCCCAAACTTTTTATTAGGTGAGGTATCCTAATTTGCTGGTATCCCTAGTTGTATGAATAGGTTATTATCTTGTGGTTAGTCTTATTATATTGGTCTAACTATTGGTTGGGGTTAAATGAATTGGGTCTTGTTTTTGCGTGTCCTCTTAGGTGCGGGTGCTATTTGTGGTTTATTTGTTATTTGCTGTTCCTAATATGTGCGGAGTTGATCCTGCGCGTGTTCGAGATTTGTAGTTAGTTCCTATATGTTGTCCTTATGTCTATATCCTTTCTATTTAATAAGGTATCGGGTTTCATTCTTGTCTTTAATGTGGTTAATAATTCATTTAATTTTATATTTTAGTTTATTTAATTCTATAATAATAAGGTTGTTTGTTTGTGATCCTTATAGTGCTGGTTTGAGAAATAAAATGTGAAAGATTAGGTAGTACCTTATAGTATCTAGTAAGAAGAGTTTATAGCTAATGTCTAATAGTTTTTTATTAATTTGGAATAGTTTAATTTTTTTATAGTCTAATTTATTGCTTAGTTATTTGGTCTTAATATTTTATTAAGTGAGGTAGATATTATTTCCTTCCTTTAGAGTTGGTTCCTTAACTCGTTTCTTATTGGTGTATTTGTGTATGCGTTCGCGCATAAATTTGAGGTTCTTGGGAAGTTCCTATTCAATTTCTCAAATTTTCTTGATATCTGCTACAGCTTTAAGTGCTGCTGGGCCCTATTGTAGTTCTCTATATATAGTGGGGTTGAATCTATAGTTAAGATAGAATAGTAATTCTTTTATACTTTCTCCTATTGTGCTATTATAGGTAAATTAGGCTATTAGTAGTAGTAATATCTAATTGTCTTATTTGTAATTAATATAATAGTGTAGGTAGATCTTGAGGATTTAGTTGATCTATTTGGTCTGTCCGTTAGTTTGCGGATAGAAGGCAGTTGAGAGTTTATAATTAGATCTAAACTATGAGATTAGGGATCTCTAGAACTTTAAAGTGAATAGTTTATCTCTATTCAATATAATTTCTATTAGTATACTATATTAGCTAACAATAGTTTTTAGGAATATATAACTAAGGTTTTCTATAGTACTTAATTCTATATATAGAATAAAGTAGATATATTTTATAAGTTAGTCTATAATAACTAAAATACTATTATACTTATTATTTATTATTATTCTATTGACTTTAGTAGTTTAATAATAAAGTCTAGAGATATAGATTACTATACTGCTTCTAGTACTAGTAGTAATTAGACTTTTCTATAGAGTTAATATTAACTAGACTTACTCTTAGCGCAAATTTCGCAGTCTTTAATAGCATTCGCTACTTCCTATTATATAGTAGTTTTATTAAAGTATTATTGGATGCGTTTCTATGTCTTAGTAACGCCTTAGTATCTATATGCTAGTACTAAGTATATCTCCCTAATAGTTCCAGGAGTTATCTATCTAGTTAAGCTAGTACTAACCTTCCTAGCTATTATTAAGAGTCTTATTACTAGCATATGGTTTCTATTTTTATCTTATTCAAAATAACTTAAGTTTCTTCTAGTACTAGGACGTCGTGGTCCAGTTAGCAGCTGAGAGCATTAGCTCTGCCATTCTCATTCTCTTTCTTATAGTTAATCTCAAAATTAAATTCAAATAAGAATTCTAACTATCTAATTTATTATTTATTAAGTACTTTTGAGGTCGTAAAATAGGAGAGGTTCTTATGATCTATATATACCTTAACTAGGTATTTTATTTCTAATAGTTATAGTCTCTATTCTTTAAATACTTCAATAATCACTATAAGTTCCTTATTATATATCTAGTAGTTAAGTTTAAGTCTACTAAACGTTTTTAATATAAAGGTAACTAGTTATAGTTAATTCTTATTATCTCATTATCTAAGTTATTCGCCTATAGGAAATCTGAGGCGTTAGTTTCTAATATAAATAGTTTATTAGAGTTAGGGATAGATAATATAATATCTTCTTCTATATGTTACTTAATTCTCTTAAAGTCGTTTTGGTATTCTCTAGTCTATTAGAATATATTATTTTTCTAGGTTAAATCCTAGAGTTATTAGCTCATCTCAGCGTAGTTTCTAATAAATCTTTAGTAGAAATTAATAAATCTGAGGAATAATTATATATCCTTAATATAAGTAGGTATAAGCTAGTTATAAACTACCTTAATTTAATTTTTAAATATTTAAATAATTCCTAGGGTAATAATAAATCTAAGGAATTTAACTTCTTATTAGTAGAATCTGCTTTTAGCTAGCTTAACTAAGAGTTTCACTTCTTATAGTCTTTAAAGTACTTTATATATATACTTCTTATATTCTTCTAACATTTTAGAGAAGATAAGGATCTTATTGAGGTATACTATAACAAACTTATCAAGGCATCATTAGAGTATTTTATCAATTATAGTCTGGAATATTGCGGGGGCGTTTATAAATCTAAAGGGTATCACAAGCATCTTAAAGTGTCTACATTATATCCTAAAAGCTATTTTCTATTCTTCACTCTCCTTAACGCAAATAAGGTTATAAGCTCCCTTAAGGTTAAGGGCTATAGACTAATTCACACTATATAGGAGATTGTATAGCTTAGAGATAAGGAGTAATAAGTAATAG
>JAXCEF010000181.1:0-98304 GCA_037178605.1 Colletotrichum euphorbiae
GGGGGGGGGGGGGGCAAGAGGCAGGCATAAAACTACGCCTACCCGTAATTTGGAACTTTGTCGATTGATACAGCAAGCTTCTTGCGCTGCTTGTTGATTCCTCGGTTGGTAGTCTAGTACTCGAGGAGGGATGGTTTTTTGGTGCAGTGTTTCCCGAGGTTCTGTTGGTTCGAACCGCAGCCAACAAAAAGCCGAGAACCCCCAGCCTCAACCGCGAAAGACCAAGGTTCGGACCCTCTGGTGACCGTCCCTGGTTATTAGTTGGCAAATCAAGCCGAGGTATCTCTTCTCATCCTCCCCTGTGAGTGTGTGGTCGGTCCCCTTGTCTCCAGTAATGAGCAAAACGACTGGGCATGGGCACCCTCTGGTCTGACCCTGGACAAGTATGCAGGCCGTCTAGGTGAGCCGGATCTGTGCAATAGACAAGCTGTGACGGTTGACTTTGGCTGATGGGTATAAGGCACATTGCACTTCGATCCCATAACGTAGTACCCTTCGCATTTCCAGTAATTCGAGCCCAGAGTTGAGATAATCACACAAAAATGTTTGTTGACTTATTTCTACCTGGGACCCCTGAAGCCCTCCAATATGCCCTTTCATCTCCTCCGAGGTATGCAACATATCGAAACCGGTATAACAAAGTCCTCTTCTACCTCGGATCAACCATCATCCGAGTCCATATGCCACCCTTCACAGTTGGCCTCGAAAGAAAAAAAAACGAGCGTGGTATCTCCCCGTCCTCAACTCCTAAAGCGAATGACAGCGAGCCGCAGAAAAAGCCAAATTTGAGATCAGAGTAAATCTCTAGCTTCGTTAGGTAAGTTAAAGTAAACCTGAATAAAAAGAAACCCGACTCATAAGAGAATATTTGTCGCCATCCCAATGCATGCATTTGTGTGTCGTCAAGACTCCAGCGCACAACAAACTTCTATGAGAAACCCAGGACTGTCCCGCAACAGAGTCCCCGTTGCGTGAGCGGCTGGCAGTTGGCGGCTTTGGGCGTGGTCGTGATTGTGAATCAGACACGGAGGGCGGCTCCGAAGTCGGCAGGCTCGGCATAGAACGCCTTGCCTTGTCTTGGGTTGCCTCACGACGACTGCGCATGACAACCCAACGCGGCTCTCGAAGTTTCCTCCGCCCCCGCTCCGCCGACCACATCCTAACCACTTTCCACCCTCCAGGCTACCATCAGCCACTCAGCACGTCTCGCTCCATAAATGCCAACAGCCAACGTATCAAGCGGCCTCTCGTTTCCATCATATGCCTCTTCCCAAGCGCCATGATATGGGGAAGCCCTTCAACAGCCTTCTCCCAGCATTTGATATCAAAAAAATAAGACAGATCGGCAGTCGTTACTGTATGTATTTGCTTCTTTGTTGTCGTCCCCTCACATCAGCACGAAACCAGAGAATCAGAACCCGGAACGTAACGATGAATAACAACAGGAAAATGGAAAAGATGAATAATAGCAACCGACGTCATAGAGCACGCGGGAGAGGATCGACATCGACACATTTCTGCGGGACGATCTGACTCTCATCGCGGAGACAGCGGTGCAGAGTTGAGAGGTTGGCAACCCTGGCAGCCGCGATGACTAGTAAGCGAACTCGGTATCCCGAGATCTGTGGGGAATGTTGCCGTACTGAACGTCCTCGTAGCCATATCGGGCGGAGGTCTTGACCTTGGGGAAACCGCCGGCATCGGAGTACTTGCGAGTTGGCGACTCGTCCCGGTGGTAGGAGTCAACTTGAACCGGCACAGCTCGCGCACCACTGACGGTATACTTTGTTGATCGCGGACCGTACTCGAAAGGAATGGGCTCCTCGACTCTGTGGCGATGACTCCTGCGAGGGCGAGGATCATCCTCATACTCCGAATCTTCGCTGTAAGCCTGCGGTTGCAGTCTCGAGCGGTTGCGGCCTCGGGAGTCGGTCTCGATGCCGTAGTGGAATGTCTGCGCCCTGGCCGGACCCGGCGGTGGGCGGACGTACGAGGCATCGAAAGTGGTTGCCCTGCCGAGGTTCTTGGGCGGCGAGTTACCCATAAGAGACGAGTGGGTGGATGAGAACTGGTGGATAGGGCGGGCAGTGGGTGAAGCCTCGACGACTTGCGGGTAGTGTGATTCTTTGGCAGGAGACTTTTTGTGGCTCGACTTCTCGCGCTTCGAATCCGAGGACCGTCTGGACTTTGATCGGCGAACGTCCTCATCACTGGTCGGCATAGGCGGCGGGGGAGCCACGAAGGGTGCTGCGGCGGGGGGCGTCGGAGCTGCCATTGGGGGCTCGAAACCAGCAAAGGTTTGGGCGCGACTCAAACCAGGCGCTCCTTTGCGGGATTTCTCCATGTAGGCGGCAGCTGTCATCATGTTTTCCGAGATCTTTACCTTTGTAAGATCGACGGGGATCGCAGGAGGCGGAGGAGGCGGGGGCATTTCCTCTCGTATCGGGTCTCGAGGATTTGAGCGGGGCCGCTTTTCCTCCTCTTTCGTCTTCTTGCTCGACTTCTTTTCCTTGGCAACATACGTCTCGTCGGCACCATAAGGCTCGACGTAGGCCTTTCTGCGTGCCTTGTCCGCTGCGGCTTGCTTCCGCTCTCTGTCGCGCTCCTTTTCGGCTCTCTCTGGAGCATCCTTCTCAGGCTTGCGTTGCTGCTTGCGAGCCTCCTTCTCTGCGGCGGCCCTTTTGATAGCTTTCTCAAGTGCCTTCTTCTCAGCGATGCGTTCTCGTTCCCTTTCGACGGCAATCGCCTTCTCCCTTTCCTTGCGTTCAAGAGCGCGGATTGCTTCGTCACGTTCTCTGTCCCTGTCTTCGTCTTTCCTGCGTCTGCGCTCGCGCTCGCTGCGCTCTCTCTCCTCCTCTTGACGAGTCGTTTTCTCATACGCCTTCTCGTAGCTCGTTGCCCGACGCGCTGCACGAGGCTCCTCGAAGATGGGATTCGATCGGTGATGGAGATCGTCGTCATAAGACCGGGAGTTTTGTGTAGATTGAGAGTACATCTTGGCTCCGGCGGGCGCCCGATATGAAGACGACGTCTTGAAGGTATCCACTCGTGGTTCGGCGGTGCGAATGTTGACATCGTAATAAGGCCTCGGCGAGCGGGACGCGGAGATGTTCGCAGACACGCCCTTGGCGGCCATCTCCTTACGAAGTTCGGCTAGCTTGACGTTATCGTCGTACTTCAGTCGTTCATTCTCGTCGCTCAGCAGTTCGTAGGCCTGCTGAACCTTTTGGAACTCATCCTGCTTTGCGGCCTTGAGGGTTGGATCCTGGACCTTGTCGGGATGGCACTTGAGGACCCGCTTTCGATGGGCGGATCGGATCTCGTGGAGTTGCGCATCCTTAGAGACGCCTAGAATCTTGTATGGATCAGGAGGCAGCGAAGGCATGTTGAGCGAGGCGTATGTTGGCGTTGCGGTGTGTAGGGGGCTCGTGAATCCGGCTCGACGGCGTCAAAGGGGGCGATGGTTTGGTCACAGACGAAAGCTGACGTGACGTTGGTACCGCGAGGTGTCGCTCGCAGTGTGGGTGTCTGGGCGGACGGCGAGGCTATTTCTGCATTGAGGCGGTGGTGATTAGGTAGTCGAGGCTGAGGAGGGATTGAGGTTGGATTGTCGCAGAATGCAGGTGGGTGCGTTGGAATTTGGGGGCGGCGGTGCCCGGCGTCAGGATGGCGATCCGTTGAGTGGGAAGGAATTCGAGGGATGGAATGTGGAAGGAATGGAAGCTTAAGGGCCTTGGGTAGCAACAAGGCAAGGAAATAAGGTGGTAGTATGTAGCGTGAAGAGAAGTGAAGGTGTGCAAAAGAGACGAATGTACTGTCGGATGAGGCGAGATGCTGAGGTGTATCGGTAGTGGTTGTTGTGAGAAAGATAGAGGCGTAAGGAGGTCGGTAAGGCGATGGAGTACAGATCAAGTAAGAGGGGCGAAAGGAGGCGAGATGGCGAAGAGAAGAAGAAGAGCTGGGCAAGCTGTAGGGCGACGATCGTGGGTCGTGGCTCTGTCTCTGTCGAGTTCCCCTCGACAACGAGCAGCCGGCGAGAAGAGAGGGAAAAGGTGGAGTTTGTTGTTCCTGGTGGGTTGATTTGATGCTCGCGAGAAGCGACGGGAGAGACCAAGAGAAAGAGGGGGGAAACCGGAGTGATGGTTGAATCTGATGCCGTTCGACTAATTATGAGCGAGCGAGTGGTGCAGACTGGATACAGCGGCGCGCGCAAGGCGTGGGTTGATTCGATTCCTGGTCCCGTCTCGTTTTTTGGGGGGGGAACAATTGATGCGGTATCCGTCCACCACCGCAGTCGAGAGTGAGTGAGTGAGTGAGCGACGACCAGCACACCCAGCGTGGCCCGGGGGGGGGGGGGGGGGGGCGTGGTAGTGTCGGGTGGGTCCAAGGTCGTGGGTCTGCCCCGGTCAGGACGTGGAAGCACGGAGCACTGACGGGCGTGGACGGGACTGCTCTGGCGCCTGGCGTGGGTGATGCTAGGAACCTGGACGGGAAGGGAAAAGGAAGTGTGGTTGGTGCTGCTGGGGCTAGGGCCGGACGTTAGATACGTACCAACTGACAACGGGGACTAAGGGGAAGACGTCACGGCCAAAGGAGGAGGGGGAAGGGTCTGCAGCGCATGGATGACCAGTCAGCACTCAGGATGACTGGCTAGATAGGGACTAGCGCTGGGATATGTCCACGTTGAACGGTACGAAGTGGATGCTTCTTGGCTCCAGTTCGTTTTTTTTCTCGTCCGTTACAACGGAACGGGTGACGGGCGGTGGAACGCCTCCACTGTCTGTTTCTGCCGCAGAGGCTTGAACCACTGAGACTGATTGACTGATGAAGCTGTCAGGTGCCTGGGTAACCTCCGTTAACGTCCTCACTCCAATGACACGACACGACACATCGGAGCCCAAGTTGAGGCGAGGCGACATCCTTACCTGAAGAACAGTACTTCTTGCCTTCCCTCAACACATTCGAAGGCGACTGCCTGGCTATTGGAGTATACCACTGCCAGTCCTTCCTCTTTAGGAGGTGTGGTTAACTGTTGAAGGCTGCTCTTCAGGGCTGTCGTAAGTAACGAAGAAGGACCGCAGATGACGGGCGCTATTTGGCGGTACGAACGGGAGCGATGGGGGAGCTTGTAACCTTGTGAGACGGTTGTGTTCTCGGCTGATGATGACGGGGGCTGGATAAGGATCCTACGTCTCGTCGTCGACTCGTTCAGAGGAGGGGGCTGGAGGGGCGAACGAACGTGAGGCGATGGCCGGCGGGTAGCCTTTAGCCTTAAGCTTTTGCCCTAGCTTTTGCCCCCTAGCTCGTATCTAGATCTATCAACCGTAAGAAAGCTTGTGGAGTCGTCGATGATAGTTGATAGAAGTGACTTTTGGCTGTGAGATGTCGGTTTTACGTTTGCCCAGGCGATTTAGACTTGGGGAACCTCAGAAAGCATCCGGTCTCTTTGTGATTCTGGCAGTGCCCTCCAGCCTGTTCATCCTCTCTATTCTTATTATGGACAGGTCGGCATTGAAGGGAACCGTCGCACCCGTCGTGTCACCGGTCTCGTTGTCTTGCTCAGCGTCCGTCCCGCGTCAACGGCCTCCGTCTGTGCCCTTCTCTCCGCTTCCACCGCCTCGGACATGTCCTTGTCTCGTTCTCTGCCTATCCGACCCATGCCGGGGGGTACATCCGCCGTCGCCCAAAAGAGCGCGGCACAGCAGGTTACTGTGGCTTGCTGCAACCGGCGGCGCCAGCAGCAGCAGGCGGATCAGACAGCGAATGACTGAACCTCGACGGAGCTGAGGTGAGGTGAGATGCGGAAGCTTGCAAGGCCCCGACTGACGTATGCGAGACCCTGAGACCTGGTGTCTTTGGTGGTCTTTTCTGGGGATCTCTCGTGCCTTCACTGACAAAGTCCCGCGTTGTCAGGGAGACTCTGGTTCGGGTCTCGTCCTGTCGTCCTCTTGCCTGGAAAAGGCGGCGTGCGAGACGCTTCAGGCGATGAGCGACAGGGACGGCACATGGACTCTTGCCGAAGATCCAGTTCATCCCTCGCGGCGGTCGCGGGTACGGTGAAGGGACCGGCCGGGGTCACTTGTTGGAGATGCGCCGAGCGACGAGTCGAACTACATCCCCCCTGAAAGATTGTCTACACGTAGTCGTGACTTTACCCCTGCTAGCGTTTGAGTGTTTGCCGTGGGTAGACACTAACAATTTTCAAGTCTTCTTGTTAAACAAGGCAGATTGTGGGCTGGTGCAGATGTACAGCCGTGACAAACATTCAGGGGTCGTATTGTACTGCCCCTCGTCTGCGGTACGAGATGTACAGCTTGGTGTCCGCGGGGGCGTCGCAGTGTTGGCATCTTTCAGGTCCCAAGATATGGGTTCGAAGAGGCGGGCAAAGAGTCACTGCACTCGCCCAAGAGGGGCGGACGACGACGCTTGCGCTGCGCCTCGGTTCGCCGGCTGAGGAATAATCTGTTATGGGGCGAACATGACGCTGATTGAATCAATATAGTTCAATTTCTGCGTCTCCTTTTCCCGCCACGTTCCGGACGCGACCGAGATTCGGTTTGCAGGGAAAGACGATTGCCATTTTCTCGAATTTCTTGTTAGAATTTCTTGTTAGAGGGGCGAAAAAGTCTTTCTTGGGTGGTTCCATTGGAGCCGAATGCGATGCTGTGGTGCTGAGTGTGTGGTTGTACTGCGACCCGCGCTACAAACCTGGAATTCTGTTCAAGGCGAGAGAGTTGTTGCTGTACCAGGCTACCAGCAGCCCTGTCAACTGGGCAGCGACAAATAGCTGCATGGAAGAGGCCTGAATGCCAATGCCAATGAGGGAGATGGAGGTGAGGTGGCCGAGGACGATTGGTGCAGACGGCTGCTGTCTACCTTACGTAAGGTCGTGGATACTTTGCATCGTAAGGGGTAGAGAGGCGATGGCCACGTACCATATACAACAATGCCTCTGGAAGCCTTGTTCTTTCCCGTGCTAGCGGCCATCCCGTCTCTTGTTCGTCCTTTTCTCTTCAGTGGCAAAAGCCCCTTACACCTATCCCACGGTCTTGAAGGTTAGCGCGGTTCTTGTGGGGCTTCTCAAGTAGCCAAGCTACGCAGGTACTACGCTAACCTTTAAGACGCTGGGAAACGTGTAGAAACGTTTCTCTTCCTTGCAAGCAATAACCTGGCAGCCAGACGTGCCGTTTCCTGTGCACCGCGCTTCATATTACCCTTCTGCCTCCGGCGGTTTTGTATCTCCATTCAGTCGGCTATTGTGTCCAACATGCAGTAGCCACCTCATGCTACCTTACTCTATCCTACCTACCTTAAGTCTAACGTGACCAAGCGCCCAGCAAGCATGCTACTGTAGCCGAGTCTGTAGTTCATCAAGTGTAGGCAGTCCGTCGTGAGCGAACATCGGGCTGAGTTCCTCAGAATATCCCGGCGAGAGCGACGATCAGGTCGGTGCTAAAATCCCTAGGTATAGGTAACTCATGGTTGAATAACCCGAAATTCTCAGTCATGCGCTTGTCATTACATCAAGGTATCCTACATATTACCCCCGACGAAGCAAGCCATATTTGGCAGCACGGAGACGCGATTTCATACGCATCCGTCAGCGGTTGCTGAGGTAATGCCCAAGCACGCCTGTCTCCTGCCCGGAGACATCTGGCGGTGAACGAACACCTTGTTTGACAATGGAACCGTTTGCGATAAAAGCGGGCCAGGCGGGCAGGTGGATTCCCGTACTGTATTCCGCCTCCGTCCCTTCAGTGGGTCTGACTTTCCGTGAGGGTACAGAGGTACTTCCCTCGCATGCTTAGGTAAGGCTTCTCGGGAGATGTCCATGCTCTTCCAGGAAGCCCCCAGTCCGAAGTCCCGTCAGCATGATCACCACCAAGACCACCACCACCCCCAACCCACACCGTTTTGGCCATGGAATATGATATGACGATGGACATTTTCGAATTCGATGCCCAATCCGTCGTCTTCTAGAAGAACACAAGAACAAGAAGAATGCTGCGATGGAGCCCAATGCCGATGGCTACCAGCGTCCAAGATGACGACCAAAACATGCTTGTGGCCGGCCAGACCCTTCACAATGATACCAGTCTCGCTGCACACAGCCAAAGAAACGCCGCCAGCAAAGTCATGGGTGCCCTATCCCCGGGTCGATATCCCATTACGAGGCTAGCCGATGCCATTGCCTAGTATTTGTTGCTTTCCGCCGGGAACGCGCAACGACAAGACGCCGCAGCGCCCTCGACGTTCGACACATGGCCGTCCTCTGTGGGCGTGGTCACCTTACCTTAGGTACTCTGGGCTAACCAGCGACGACAACAGCCCACACCTCATCCTTAGCTGCAGGGCCCAGAAGGGGCAGAAGAACCACAAACCTGCCCGCCCGCCCGTCGTCTGTCTTGCTCCATCGCTCCAGAATAACGTCACTGTCGCCAAAGTCGACGTCTTTCTACGATGAGCGTCATCGACTGAAGCCCAACAAAGGAGCGCCGTCTTGGATCACCACAACACCCTCTCTTTCGGTGCGTCGGCCCTGTCTCAAGCATTGCCTCGGAGAGGGCTATCACAGGCTTCCACACACCTTTTCTCGAGCCTTGTGAATTTCCGGCCGCATCCGCCATGGAGTGTTTCCTCTGCCTTGCATCTCAAGAAGCTGGCAGCAGCATCTAACTTATTACTCGCAAGCGGCCGATACAGTACCTTCTCTTCAGTGGCCAAAGGAGGCCGCCTGCTTTCAACAACAAAACCCTGTGGATCCTGACTCCTCTCGCAGGAAAATCCGACCGCTACCTGGCGTCGGCATATGCGCAGGGGCTCCGAATTCGCCCTCTGTCCAATGCTGTCGTCCAATGTGTATTCATAATTTCATACGGCGACCGGCGATACTGTAGAAGCATCCACGAGGCGGGGTCTCAGGGTCACAGCAAACAGTGACGGCGGCCACGGGCAGAGAGCGTGCATGACACCATACAGAGTCCCAGACTGGCTGGCTGCATCCCCCATCACACAATATTACAAACCGTTCTGCTATCAGGGCCACTCGACTCTGAGGATATGTGCCTGTGGCATCCCATATTCTTCCGCCATCCCACGCTCTCTTATACCCGTGATGAGATCGCCGTCACGACATGAGGTCGCGTGTCGGCGACCACACGAAGATTGGAAGCAGGTACGAACTCTCGCCGTTACAGCCCCCAAACTCTGAAGCGCCCTCTGCCGTTTGGGTGGCAGGGAACATGTGCCCAAACCAAAAAAAAAAAAAAAAAAAAAAAAAAAGATCACCGTCTCTTCGTCTCTTTCCATGTGAATATTTCACCGAATCTCGGAGATGGAAGCTCTCATCTTCTCGCCATTGGGCCAGGAGACCCAGTCATCCACGACTAGACGACAAGACGAACTCTCGCGCCAACAAATCAGACGAAACATGGCATTTCCTGACGACCAGTCAGAGGTTTTCGGCTGTAGCTAGCTCTCAGCGAATGGAAACTTAGAACCACGGGAGATTTTTTCAGTGGATACCGCATTGAAAAATACGGTGTTCGAATCATGTCGCCCGACGTATCCTGGCTTGAGGCAAGCTTGACTGACAGCTCGGTCCTCGAGCTTCTTTCAGAACATATCAGCTCGGAGCTATCATCTGGCGCAAGCAAGCAAAGGCACCTCCGACCCTCAGCAGCTTATATGGCGCTCTTCGCCGACATATCTGACTGGCGCTTGGCGACCAGCCGGTTCTAACGGGGTTTCACGTTCAAGCGGTCAGCGCCTTCTGAGCCAATGGTTCAAGAGACACCAAATCGTCCCGTCTCGTCGTGTCTCGTGCACCAGCGGGGTCCGGTCCGTTTTCTCCACACGCGGATGATCACCTGGCTACCGCTAGCACCGCAGTTTTCCGCGTTAACAGCTTGCGTTAAGGCACTGCCTTGCGAGGCCTCAGCAAGGCAATCCTGTTCAGCGCTTTGGCAACCTTGTCTTAGCATTGATGGTATCTCAGCTCACGGTCGATCACAAACGTTTCGTCCATTCTTGATATGAGTCGCAACTCGGTCGGATTGGTGCGGGGCGGCGATCAACTGTCTGAGATGCAGCGGGCAGCTCACCTTCACAGGTCGGTCAGCTGGTTGGTCACTGTCTTGCTCAATGAGAGCAGCGGGACTTGTTCAGGATGAATGATTGAGAGAAGACGGTAAGACTGAGAAGTGATTCAAAATCTCATAGCTATGGACAGGACGTTGTCTGAGCTCGACCACGCTTCAGAGATGATGCCGTCCTCATGAGTGTCAACCTTGGGTCTCGTCAGGGAAATCCAATTCCTCGTTGCAAATCATTGATGGAAAACCACTCAGGTCAGCGGCCAGCCAGGTCTTCCCGGCGATGGCTTCCACGTCTTCCAATTCCGCAACCGCGGCCGATGAGCCTATCATCGATAAGATTCCTCAAGAAACGCGGGTCAATTGGTTTGGGGGGTTGTTTATCCCCCCGTAACTTGCCAAAAAGCGGGGACTCCGCCAACCGTCGTTTCTAGTCGCCAATCGAAGCCGCCGTTTCCCGGATCAAAAGCTCACGGCACGGAATGCCATCCCATCTTTGCGTCCAGAATCCAGGAACTTTATGCAGTCAGCAAGTTTGCTAGCTACTTAGTGGATAAAGCAGCTGCGTCTGCATTAAATGTAGAGCTGGCGATCCTCCCGGGGAACAGCCTCCAGAAAAGAGGCATTTTCAAACATAGCGTAAAGAGTTCGTCCCTAGTGTCAAGATTGGCCATGGCTCTGGCTGGACTAAAAGGATCGAAGCCTTCTTCTGGCTAGGACATCGCTGTTAAGCCGTGGCGGTGAAGGTTCCTGACAAACTTGGCTGAACAGCTTGCTCCAAGAGCTTTCGCTCGAGCTTCCATCCATGAGATATCATGCGTTGTTCAAATGAGAATTCTCAGTCGCCTCACGTTCGAGTCTGCGAGTCTTTCGGAGAACAAGGGTTTTGGATAATCTGAATGTCGATGGGGAATATCACCATCTCGTAGACGTGAAGGGACAGGTAGGCGCCTGGGTGGGATCGCATCGAGGACCACCACCCCCCACCAAAGCCAACCCCGCGATTCCGATCACATCACACCCGGTCATCATCCCACCGCACCCAGCTCACGGCCGCCGCATCTCTGATTCTGGGCTCACATTCCCCCTCTCCGACCTGCTGCTATTATCCCAAGACCCCTCCCCCTCCTTCTGCTTCGAGACATCTGCCCCGCAACTGAGCTCATTGGCGGCCGCGCAGAAGCGCCGCCGCTGCGCGTCTTCCACCCACCTCGTTCATTCTCCCGCAGTCCCAAAGCATCCCAACGGCTGAGCAATTGTGCTATTCCTGCCTTATCCAGCCTCAGAGCCTGCTTTAGGACTGTAGGCACGGTACACGCAGGCTCACTCAGTCGGTCCGTCATTGGCCGATTTTCGTGAAAATCAAACCAGAAATATTCTGGATTGATGGCCACTGGGGTCGGAGCGCAGGCCTCCATCGAAGACACCTGACCAACCGGCTTCCCGCCGCCATATGTCGCTGACGTGATATCTCTGTACAGCAGGCCTATGCGAGGGAGGCGTCGTGCGGGTGGTACTCAGCGGTAGCTGATCGTCTGAGTTATCCTATTCCCACGCTTTCGCCAAAAGAGCCTTGCAGACGGTGTGGTAGATAGGCATGTCTCACGGTGATCCGGCAACCGTAGAGGTGTGATGGGGAAGCCCGTTGAAGGGGGCGCCAGGGCGCTCGCTGGAGGGTGAAGTAGGTTGAGCGGGATGGTCGTGAGGTACGCGGCCTGGTCGGGATGCTTTGCCGTGGGCAGATGGTTTGTCGGGTCGCGATCGTGGTCTTGCTGTGTTGTTGTTGTTGTTGTTGTCCCCCTTCGGCCGGCCATTGTGAACTCTTCTTATTGTTGATTTTGTCAATGCCGATGGTCCAGTCCAACCAACGTAAGGGCCGGGTTCATCAAGACCGCGCAACATGTCATCTCGACCAACCTCCGCGACCCAGCAGTCTCCAAGACATCTCGCGAACCACGACGGGGATGAAGGAGAAAGGGGCCCCTCCAGGCCCGTGAACGGAGTACAGGATCGAGATGCGGGCCCGCGGCGTAGCGGCCGCCGCTCGCATCAGGCCAGGCACCTTCGCCTTCCCATCGCCGGCGCGTCAGGCACCCAAGCAGGGGGCCTTGCGATCATAGGCTTGCGATTGCATGCCCATGAGGGATGGCGGCGGTAATGTGGGAGGTCATGGCTACGATAGAGGCGGACGGGGTCCAAAACACGGACTGGTTCGCGTCGTTGTGCGAGGGAGATGATGAGCGATCTGGACGTTGACCCGGGAGAAGAAGATGCGAGACGACAGAAAGCAACCAAGTCTTTTTGGAGCCGGTATGTTTTCCTGGTCGTCCACATCAACCTGAGCATAAGGCAACTTCGAATAGACGCAATCCTCTCGAACCTAGTCCCCAGATACCGAGCCCACCACCAAGATGAGGGTTTTCCCCATCTCGCACATCCCTTTCGAAACCAAAATCTCATCTGATTTCGCGCTGAGGTTGTATTTGATTTATACTCCCGGTCACTCGAAGCCCGACCCGAACGCCCGTTTTCTCTCATCCAGAACGTGTTCATGACGAGACATACCACAGATATACCACCTTCAGAAATAAGCAACGTGTGACGGGATGAAACATGAGCCTTTAAAACCCCGCTTATCCAGAAGAAAAAACCCCGCCGGGTTGTACAGAGCCTCTTTTGTCCTCATGGGCGTGCTTGAAAGGGGTCAGGAACACCCGACACCATCGCAGATGAGCAGTACACGAACTCAACGCCACGAAGCATGCCCGATGCCCACATGAAACACGACGGTGCTAAACAATCTCACCACGTAGAATCATCTCATCATCCCGATCAGATTTCCGTTGAGGCCCGTCTGAAAACAGTGGACTTCTGCCGAACCCAGGACCACAGCCATCGGTGTGATGTGCGTGAGCAGAATGTGAGATATCGGACAAGCCTTGGCCGGTTTCTACACCGATCGTCAAGATGAGCAATCAACATACTGCAGTCAAGTTGAACCCGTCTCCTTCCCTCTGTGCAGTATTTCACCTATAGCGCCACATAGAATTGGGTCTACTTGGTCTGAGATTAGAGTCGAGACCGCGCGCTATGAAAGTCATGGGCTTCAGACAGGACGACCAAGCACCTGGGCCTCGAGAGAACTCGATACATACGTCGCAATTATGGATACGGCTCCAACGGTTACCGGATCAGGATCGACGCCACGCACCCGACGAGTGAGTCTACACGCCGCTAAAGAGGACGAACAAGACAGCAGGAAGAGGCCTTTCTATGGGAGTCCTGTCGAGACAAGACCACGTCTTGGTCTTTGCAGAAGCACCATTTCGTATCAAGGCGCAAGCGAAATCCAGACCCAGGGCGCCGGTGACCTCGAACGGTATTTGACCTATGGCCCCTTAACGACACTTTGAGCTTCATACGTCATGCGCAGACTACCTCAAAGCTCAGCCGTTCCAGACAGGCAGATCCAAGTCCACGACGATAGGCTTGTTGACCGTCTTCCCGCCCAGGTGCGGATAGCTCTTCGCCATGATGGCGCAGTTGACAACGCACGTCTCCCGACGTCCGAGTCGTCCGGCGAGAGCTTGGCGATCGGTCCGCGGCGAAGTCGGATCTCCGCCGAGACCACGCGTGTCGAAGCCCGGCTCGGCTCCTTGGTACGGATCGGCGACAGATTGTGCATTCGAGCCGTCGTTCATCAACGGCTTCCCACCCTTCGTTGAGACATTCACCAGAGATTGCTTCTGTCCAACACCAGGATCCTCCCATCTCTCCACCCCGTCCTCTTTGAAAGCTGTATTGGCGCAGCCCAAATCCCATTTCACCCTCTCGACGCCCCTTGCCTCATGAACATGCCCGCAGATGGCAAGTCTAGGCCTCACTCGCCACAGCGCGCGCCGGAGAGCCTCACAGCCTGCAGCGCGACGGAAGCGGGATTCGTCGCAGTGCGTGTGCGGCGGTGTGTGTGTTACTACAACATCGGCTTCAAGGGGTATATCATCCCATAGCTTGGGCACGTCCGTCAGGCCATGATGAGGCGCGTCGTAGCCGAATGCCCAGAGGCCGTTGCGGGGTGAGTAGGGCGATCCGAAGATTGTGAAGGATGTTTGTGGGCCCGAGGGGGAGGTGAGGTTGATCTTTGTGGAGGCGTGGTCGAGGAAGGTTATGCTTGGCGAGGACGTGAGAAGGGAGAGACACAATGAAGGGTCTTGGGGGGTTTGATTGTGGAAATGGGGACCGTGTTCGGCGTAGAAGTCTTTGTCGAGTGTTATGTCGTGGTTTCCTGCGGGTGTTAGTAGGAGATGGCGATGCGTGAGTTAAGAGTGAACGAACCTGCGACGACGATTTTGGCTTCAAAGTCTGCTTTTTCGAGCCAGTTCACTGCTCTTGATAGCTACGCGACTTCAGTCCAGAGTTTAGATCAACGAACAAACATATTCATATCAACAGTAGCAGACGTCACTCGACGCTGGCGTTTATTTACACCTTGCCACGAACATCCCACAGCTCACGCCTCATCTCCGTCCGAACGGCGTCCCACACAGTCCCCGACGAGCTGAATCGACAACAAGGAAGAACCCGCCCATCAACTGCAGTGAGCATTCCTTACGGTCTGCACGTACCTCGGAATAGCTGCCTTGGTTCGTCAGATCCCCAGCGTGGATCAGCACGTCCCCCTTCGGCAGTTTGACTGTGGTGTTATGGGTGTCGGAGACGCAGACGAACCGGGTCCTCCGCAGCGTTGGCGACGCAGGCTGGTGGTGGCATCTCGAATGGTGTTCTTGGGTACCAGTGCCGGCGAGGGAGTCCATGATCCCGGCAGGTAGGGACCGGGGAGCGGGGAGGGAGGCGGCGCGGCCGGCAGCGATGGGGCCGGGAGTCACGGTAGACTTTTGGCGATAGGATACGCGATACTCGGAGCGAGCGAAGGCGATGTCTGGGATAGCATAGGAGGTTACGGTTGTGAATTGGTTATGAGATGGAAGTTGTGCATGTACCGAGGTCCTAGTTTGGGTGTGTGCTTTGGCCGTGCACTCGAGATGCAGACGTAGGCTTATTATTGGCGATGGTTAACTGAAACGCTGGTGGTTGATTGAGGAGATGTTTGTGCGCGGTGCTTCACTCGAAACAAGTTGGATGCATTTAATCACTGCAATCGACGTCAAGTGCAGGTGGAAAGGCAGGCGGCACAGGGAATTGGCGTCGTTGTTTCACTATGCGCTCGTCCGTTCTCTCAAATTGAAGCAACTTAGCAAAGCCCCCGGACTCGCCTTGGAAAGAATCATCGAAAATTATAAAGGAAAACGACGATCGGAATTGATCTTCACCGCGATGACCCCTGCGGAAAATCAAGATGAGGTGATCCCTTTAGAAGGAGTGCAGAATTTGATGTTGGAAGGGATGGAGTCAGCGTGCTGGTGGTTCTAACTTCTGCAGTGTAGTGCAATGCAGCTCAATTTTGCAATGTGAGTTTTTGATTGAAATCAGCAGCCTCGTTATTGATTGGATCACAATGCCTCCAGCCCCCCCCCCCGGGGTCCGGATGTGGGGCCGGCGAAAATGTCACCGATCCTAAACCGGCAGTCCCCGCCGCGAGGGTCCGCTCATTGGTGATTGAGTAAGTTTGCAAGGCGGTGAAGGGGCGTCTGCTTGCTTCCAGTCCAGTCTCCTGAGTCCCGAGTGGCCAGTGCTCTTGACGAGGTAAGTTGCTGGTAGCTGGATGACAAGACACGAGATGCAACGGAGGCGGGAGAAACACGAGATCTGTCGGTCATTGGCTTGTGTAGTGGTCAGATGCAGAAACAAACGGTCTGCAGGTGACGGCACAAAAGAAAAGGCGAGGCAGAGACAATGCATGCAAGACACATACGAAAAAGCGTGATGCTGTTGTGGCTTGCTCCCGTGACCAGTTCGAGGCTTCATATCTCCCTCACAAGGTGGCCAGTAATTAAACCCCCGACTCTGCATTTTGACAGAAATGTCCCGAGAAGCGGAAAGCCGGATGGCCTTGACGGCCCCATCGAGAGACCAAGGAGTATAAAAGAAAAAGGCACAGACGGTTGGAACACTCCTGGGATTGATTATTACTGCGCATGGAGGCGCAAATGACGACTGCCGGGGTGAAGGAGCAGAAGGACAAGGGCTTCGAGGTCCAGAGAGGTCCAGACACAGTGCGCCTTTTCCGTGTTTCTTCCCGATGGTGACTACTGTGCAGGCATTTGTTTTGTGCAGGAAAGCAATTTTGTGTAGGTTGTGTTGAGATTTTCTCTCCCCTCTCAGTTGTGGCCCCGACCGATGACATCTCACGGCAACGCAAAAGCAACAAATGAATAGAAAACCCAGCCCCGACGGAGCATCGTCCGAGATCGCACGCCTATTACAGCTGACGTTGGATTTGGGTCCTGGTTAGTAGGCTGGAATGGATGGCATCAGCCTGGGTGACAGCTGACGATGTCCACTTCATCATTTATGCTAAGCCTTCGCCCGCTGATATTGCACCGAAACTCATTCGCGGTGTGTTCCTGTGGCCCTGCGCTCTAGAAGATGCTCCCTGGTCATCGACCCCATCGTTCTTCGACGGTCCTCATACACCGCACTACAGTACACGTACTTCCCTCTCCACCGCAAAATTGCGAGGGAGATCCGCGAATCAAGAGACGTAGGAACGCCGCTGGGAAATTTTCTCCTTGTTGGTGTTACGTCTGCGGCTCCGTTGTGGAAACTCGCCTCGCTCTCCTCGACCTCTGCCTCCCCCTTGGGGGCCATTGGGAATAGCATCAGGGTGTCGCCCCAATTGTTCTCTGCTTTGAACTTAACTCGCAGAAGCCTGAATGGCTTATGGAACCTGTCCGAGTGCGGTTGATGCACTGTCTTGCTACCTTTTTTTCCTTTTGAATAGGTAATTGAAAAAAAAGGACATTTTCGTACGCGGACTTCCCGACTGCTGCAGCAGTAAGTAACTTGGACCTCCTGAGCCAGTGGCAGCCAGCGTTTCTCTTGTCCCTCTCCTGAATCAGCCTCATGGCCATGCTGCTGTTGCCGTTGCTGTTGTTCTCGTTCGTCCGCAATGTGACATGCGGCCCTCACATAGGACACTGACTGACTGAGAGGGGCCGTTGCGCGCTGGGCCGATAACGTTTTCGAATGAGCTTTCTGGCAACATGGCAGCAGCTATTGGCTCGTTGATTGCAGCCGTCTTGCATCGCGCAGCTGCTACTGTACCACCAGAGTCATTGGAGGGGGAACCAAGTGGCAAGCCGACCGTCCTGTCTCTCCTCCAATGGCATTGAGTCACAGACACTGTGTGGTATATCTGTACCTCCGTAGGTTCATTCCATCGCCGCTCGTTCCCCTCCTCTTCCCCTCATCGTCGCCATAGAAATGCTCGTATCGAACTCACATTTCTGCCATGCTTTCTGCTTTGGCTTTCTTGGGGGTTTCCTTCCTTCAACCTTGCCAGCCTTGCCCAAGTCAGCCAATCAATTCGACCTTCGGGAAAGGGAAGACCAAGAAAAAAAGCCGGAAATCCCAAAACCTCAAGAGATGTAGTTGGGACGAGAAGATTGCCAGATGCTACTCTGCTCCCAGCGTAAGTTGCTCCAATTTCATGTGCCTGCTGTTCTGCCTTGAGATACGTATCTTCGCACAATCATAATGACTTACATAAGTCAGCTTAGCTCCTTTTCTTACTCGCTGCTCGTGCCTGTGCCACGGTTTCTTCCTATCAGCGAGCTCGTCTCCCCGAAAGAGGGAATCCCACGCCTTGCGCATGTGGATCCGGAACCCTTGATAGAGCCTAGGGTCTTGGCCAACCAGCCCCCCGACTTTGGCTCAGCTAATCTCATTCTGGCCAAGCGTCGTGGGATACGTACCCAGAGTAGCCCACCTCCTTCCACCTGAGGTAAGGCACCTACCGGCGGTCCCCTCCCCCTTCCGGTCTACGCACTGTACTCATGTGCCTGTGCGGCCACCTCCTCCACTCCGGGCTCTCTCCTCTGCCAACAATCCACGCTCTCTCCAATCTTTCCCACGTTGTCTTTCTCGTTGTCCTTGTCCTTGTCTCTCCCCTTCTCCTGGTTTGTGTTGGCTCTGCCTATCCTCTGCGGCTGCGTCGAAACACTGGCACTGTGGAAACGCTGAGAGCAGCCATTCTTCAGAGACAAGACGACGTAGACGCAACACCGCAGCGTCAACCACGGCTGCGAATGGCCTCCCACTGAGCTTTCACATTTTCTACTTCGACCTTCGATTCAGACTAAACCGAAACCCCCCCTACCTCCAGCCATAAAAAAACAAACCCGATTCTACCGCCACGTTCGTTCGTTGACCAACTCCGACTCCGTCGTCTCTTTCCCGGCCGGGATCCCGTCCTGACGCTATCTTGCTTTCCTTTGTTTCGACCTGCCGTCCTCTTTACCTGGCGGCTCTGATTGTCCTACACCTTGGACCTTAACCTGTCACACCGTCGCGCCGCTTCGTGAGCGCCTCCTAATAACCGCCCCCCGGTGAGCCCCTACCGCAAATACATCAACACCCCAACTACGCTACACCAACAGCCGACGACGCAATTTCAACCTGCCGCTCCTGGTTGCTCAGCACCAGCGCCAGCTTCACTCCTCTCACTACCTTCCCGACGACGCGTACGCCATTTCCCGGAACCCTTTCTTGGCGGAGAATTGAGACCCCATATTCACTAAATCGCTGCCGAACCGGACGACTTCCCCAAACGTCCTCAGTGCCGCACACGACTGTCTGGAGATTGCTGGTCCTCCAGCTCTCCAGACGACGCGATGGCTGCCATGTCCGCCGCGTCAGCGACAGCGAACACCATCACGCCGCCCAGCAGCAGTCACGGAAATGGGAACCAGAGCGCCTGGATTACGAACGAGGTAGGTGCTTCATAGAACCGGGCCATTGGCCCCTGATCGCAGCGGCGTGCGATCCAGAGCGCTGATTGTCATCTTGCAGAACTCACAGGACAAAGTCTCTGCCGCGAAGAATGATTCGAATCGAGCACCTCTGACGCAAAACGGGAACTCGCCCAACATCTACGAGTACGGCTTCGAGCCCCTGCCGCCCCCGCGCAAAAAGGCATCCAACGACAGCTTGTCTCTGGGCAAGAAGAGCCGCCGCGACACGGACGCTTCTTCGAAACCGGGATTGAACAACGCGGACGACGTTTTTGGAGGAAAGGGCGGGCCCGGCGAGAAGCGTTCCACGAGTGATCTCGAGAGCGGCCCGGAGGACGATTCCAAATGGATTCATCGTGATAAGTTGGCCCAGATCGAGAGTGCGGAGCTCCAGGCTGCGGGCATCGTTTTGCCAAGACCACGCGCGAGTAGTAGACCGCGGAGAGGCCGCAGCGAGGAGAAGCTGAACGGAAGCACAAAGAGGACTACGTCCGCCGCTGCCGACGACGAGATGCCTCGCCCGACGTCTAGGAAAGCCTCCATTTCCCCGGAGAAGATGCCCGACCTCGACGCCTCTAGCTGGGATCTGCGACGGCCTGAGGAAATAGCCTTGGGTGGAGACGGGAACTTCTGGACGTCCAATGGCGAGAAGAAGGGTGTTTCTAAGATCCCCGTCGCGAAGATCAGCCCTGCGCCTATTCCCGAGTCGTACATTGAGAGGAACGCTCCCTCAGCACGCAGATTAAGTGGAGGCCCAAATGAGCTGGAGACGATAGCCTATCCCAAGCCGCGCCCTAGAAGCGGCAGCGGAAACACCTTGGGCGCTACTACTTCAAGCTTGCAGCCCCCGAAGCGGAATACCACCGACACTTCCCCCCGCAAGGGCAGCAGCGTCTCGACTACCCCCGCGTCGCGCAAGACTTCTACGCAAGTCAAGACCACCGGTAAGGCCAAGGCAAGAGGTGGCAAGGATTCAACTAGCACGACCCGACCGACAACCAGATCTGGGGACCTGTCTCCCGGTATGAAGAAGCCCGAAGGCGACCCGCCATGGATGGTGGGCTCTTTCAAGCCCGACCCTCGTCTTCCTCCGGAGCAACAACTCCTCCCGACGGTGGCGAGACGACTGCAGCAAGAGCAATGGGAGCGCGAGGGCAAGTCAGGCAGCATCTACGACAAGGATTTCCGACCTCTGACGGCAGAAGGTCTGCTGATGCCTCCTGAAGCTGGCCCAAGCAACGCATTCGAAGGAGAAGAAGAGGAGCAGGAACACGACGAATGGCCTCTGAAGGGCGATGCCCCGAAGAGTCCCACGTCTCTGAGCATCAAGCAGAGCGCCTCCTACTCAACTATGCCCAAGCTTTCGGATAAGCCTCAAACCAGTCCATTACCGAGCCCCCGCAGCCCGATGATGCCACCCGAACTACCCGCCCAGACGCAGACCGTCGTCCGTGTACCTGACCAGCCCTCCGCGGCCCAGATGTCCATGGGCGGCGAGAAGAAGAAGAAGAAGGGTGGAGGCTGCGGATGCTGCATCGTCATGTGATTGACCTCCTGCGCTTCATCCAGCCTGTCATATATCCGCGCCTACGTTACACTCACCGACATACCCATCACCACCTGCGAGGCGAGCCTCCGACGACGTTACGACTCTCTTAATTTCAATTCCCAGCATCGGCTCAAACATTCACATGTATTCATCGACCGCATTTCCACCCGACCTTTTCCGACGTAGTCTCACGAAGGAAGAGACGACCACACAACCCTTTAGAGAAGCACCACAGTCCAAGCTTTGTTCCCTTTGTACTTTTTACCCATCGAGAGAAACACCGACGAGCTCCCTGCAGCTCCAACTCATGGGTCAGCGTATAGAAAATCTTGTTCTTCTCCTCCATTCCGGTTGCGCGCCACTTTGCATTCTAGGACAGGGATGGATGTGGCGACGACGGCCGAAGGCTGTGGGTGGGAGAAGACATGTTGGTTTTGCGCTGAGCTGTGGAAGAGCAGGAGAGAGCAGCAGCAGGTTTTCCCACGTACTATTTGAATATTACACCTCAGCGTGGAGACTTTCGGCAGAGCCGAGTTTACCAAGCATCGATGGCAGGCAATACTTGTTTGCCAAACCGATTATAAAATGTATAATCGTAGCGTTTTTTTTGTTTCGGGAGAGAAAAATTACTTGTTTTTTTGGAACACAATCAAACCAGCAGCACATCACACTTGACTTGTTGGTGTACAATTCCCCCACATTCGCAACTGCGGTTTTCTTCGTCATTTGAGTTGCAGGAGGAAGAGGCAACTCTGAGAATGTTGTTTTTCATGCCTGGCGTTTGCGCGCTGCGGTTTCTGATTTCGTTTCGGGAGTGCCTTGGTTTTTCACAAAAGGGGAAGGGGGGGCGTTTCTTGTCGTGTGTCCCGGATACTCAGGTTGAAAGTCTTTCTTTGTGGAAGAGGGATGAGAGGATAGTGGTTGTGGGGGAGGACTTTGAAGTGAGGATGGGGTTGAGAAGAGTTCGAGGGTGGTGAGAGGAGCAGAGTAGTTGAAGCGGGAGCTGGGAGATGGGGAGGTGAAGGGGGGGGGGGGCCGGTGAGCAACTTCTCCAAGGAAAAGGGCTAAGCTGAGTGAGATTTATATATAACTGATACCCATCCCATTCCAGTCTTGATATGTTTGATGGGTGAGGTGACTGTGTGGAGGTGGTGTTGAGTTGGGCCTCAGAGGGGCGGGTCAATATTGGGATAATATCAGCATGAGCTTTGCACTGGAGACAAGCATGGGGAAAGGGCTCGACGGCGATGGTATGGCGTGTTACTGGGTGGGCATGTCCCCGAGTCTGCAGTGGCTCTCTTGAAGCCTTGAAGGCACTCTTTCGGCTCAAGTTAGGGTGACCATGTCAACTCCATCCATCCATCCACTCACTGCTTCAACGGAGGCAGCGGTCCAGGAGCACCAACCAATCACTTAAGGCTGAAGACTTCTTTACAGCCGACATCGGTTCAACCCATGATTCATGACTTTCGCAGTCCTGCCTCATACACCAGCTTTATACAGTATTAACGAAGCTGGTTCTAGTCTTTACTTCGGTTAGACGATTTTCAGCAATTCGCTTCTTCATTCTCTTGTCCTTTCCGGAAGCTGCAGAGGCCTCGATAAGTTCACGAGGAACAGCATCGCAGTCTCCATGCCCGAGGACGGAGCACTCAGCAGAGGACGCTGGGAATCGCTGTGGCACTCTTTGCGAATCGACTGCTATTTTGTTTCGGGCGATTTCACGCCGGACGTAGTCTCAAATTAAGTCAACTTTCCTGGCTTGCGCCGACCACGGCATTTGCCAGACTCTTTTTTAGTGTACCTTCTGCATGGGTGATTTTCGAAGTGAAGGTGGAGCTGGCTCCGGCCGAGAGGTCGGTGAGTGGGCACTGGGCACGTCTCAACCCTCAACCTCCACTTCGCTGGATCCCCGAACACACACACACCAATGCCACATCTTCCGGTTACGGGCCGCATCGTAGCATCCACCGCTTCGCCCCGAAGCGTTGAGATCGTCAGCGCCGATGGTTTAGTGGTAAAATTCTCCGTTGCCATCAAGCACCGTCGGGGAGCCGGGGGTTCGATTCCCCCTCGGCGCATTCTTTTTGAGTCTTTGTCCTGGAAAGTCACTGGGGAGCCTGCCTCATAGCTTTTTGGAACCCTGCCTTGAATCAGAAGGCAGGCTACCTGCTCTTGGGTGTCAGAAAATTAGACTGTAAACTTGTCAAGAGCCCCTATATCAGACATGATGTTAAGCTTGTAAAGGTGTTCTTGGGACGTGATGGAACCTTCGCATGTAAGCGCAATTGACCTGCTGACAGTGTGAGAGCAACTTTTGCTCAGGCAGGCTTTTCGTAACTTCCAAGTCTCTTGAGTTAATGGGTAGACCTTACGAACTCTAATAGTTCAAATGGAAAGATACACATTCTGCAAGCTCCCGTAGCTGCTCAGCCGGTGATTTGGATTCGCTCACTTGAATTGAGCGACCAGGCCAGCTTCTCGCCACAATCACTCGTCATATTTATTCTTACATCTACATCCTTAGCTCCTGAGCGAGCTTCGTTGCTCTTTCCCTGCTCAAGTCACTCGCCCTGTCCGTCTCTCCTTACCTCAGTGCCTTTCGCGGCTTCCCGCTGCCGCCCGTTGTTCCCTTTTACTTTCCTCAGCCGGCTCTTGCCTCTTACTGAGCCACCAGCCAGGCTATTTAAACGCTCTATATACCCTCACGCCCATCCTTCTCCCTCCCACCTCAACCTCAACCCTTCACATCACCGCACACCCACATCACAACAAGTCTTCTACTCTCAGTACCTGAACCTTGTTCCTTCTACACACTTCTCGCGCCAACATAGACTCTTTTCTTCTTCTGAGCGCAAAAGTTCCTTGGAAGGTAGCTACTACCTCTGCACATGACTCAAATTGTTCACACTGACTAACCTGCGCTTCAGCTGTCCTAATTCTTCGCTTGACGCTTCACTTTCAACCAATCTTGAAAAGCAAGCGGCGACGGGCTCACTTATCGAGGTCCTGCCAGAAATGGCGTTTTTCTCGAGCGGTACGAGGGGAGATGCCCTCCCGCTGCCAATGGCAAGTACTCCAGGCCCTGTCTTGGTTGACATTCGCGATCGTGTCAACGAAAAAGAGGCAGCTCGAGACCTTGGCTTAATTCACCTTGCGCATATAGCACAAATCCTCAAGAACGATCAGTCAGGACAATGGCAAGATGAAGTGGCAGACTGGTTTGACAGTCTTGGTGAGAGCGAATTCACAAGAGTTCTGAAAATGCAGTGACTGACCGTTTTCAGAAATTCTCAGACAAGCGCCGAAGGACCGAGAAGTTTTCGTGGGCGTCCTCGGAGAGACTGGACTTGGGAAAAGCTCCCTCATAAACGCCCTTCTAGGATACGACATTGTTCCTACCAATCAATCTGAAGCTTGCACGGCGACGGTGTGCATCTTTGGTTTCAATCACAAGCTTTTGGCCGCAAAGGTTGCATTCAAAAGCTGGGAAACTGTTGAGGCTGAATTGGACGCTGTTAAAGAAGAAATCGACGACCTTGAGGACACAGCCGAGTCTGAAGGAGATGTTCAGAGCCCTCGTTACCAAAGACGACTTGCTGAACTGATGAATCAGATTGCAACCATCACCATGTGGTCCGGTCTTGAAGAAGAGGAAATCCGTCACATGTCGGCAGAGGAAATCTTGACGAAATCGAACATTTACAAACACGTCTTCAAATCAGGAAAAATTGACAGGACGCAAAAAACCTACGAGAGCTTTCAGTCGACCAAGAAAAAAGTATTTCTCGATCAGCTGGCAATTTACGTGGATAGCTCGACCAAGAGTCAAGCACTCGGATACTGGCCTCTTGTCGAGCACGTGGAAATCTCACTGAGAGCAGATGTTCTCCGTCATGGTATCAAGCTCGTGGATTTGCCAGGTGATCAAGACTTCAATGTGTCCCGCAGCCAGATCGCACGAAGCTGGTCGTATCGACTGGACAAGAGAATTGTCGTCACTCCAGCAGCTCGAGCGGCCGACAACAAGTCGGCAGCAGGTTTCATTTTCTCTGAAGAGGATACCGAAGACCTAGATGTGGACGACTTGTTGAAGGGCGATTCGCTCTGCGTGGCTGTCACCAAGATCGACGAAATCGACACGAAGTCTGCAAGGAGCGAATTCCCCACAAAGGAAGTTCTCGAAGTATGCGAGGAGCTTCAGGCTCGTGAAGATGATGATGAAGAAGAGGAGTACACTGAGGATGAAGACGACAAGTCAGCCTCAAAGGCTGGACAGAAGAGACTTTCAAATAAGGAAGCTCTCGAGAGGGACTTCAAGAAAAAAAAGTTGAAATTGGAATCGCATGATCTCTCACGCTTGACCGAATCTGAACTTGACTTCCGCCTGGCTCATCTATGCATTGAAGCACGCAATGAGAAGATCAAGAAGAGAGTCGAGAGGGACTTTCTAGAGGCTGTCAAGAAGATCAAAAAGACCTCGGCCAAGCAAGCAAAGATGGGTTCAATGAATTCTGTCTTTACATTGAGCAGCAAAGCTTTCCAGGACTTCAGAAAAGGCAAAAGGAAGGGTTTCAACTCCTATGGCTTTCCTGATCGAGAGTCCACGGGGATCCCTGCTTTGGTGGACTGGCTCCATCAAGTTTCTCTGCCACATAGAGAGGAATGGGTCGACAGTGACGTGCACCACGTTCAGGTGTTGTTGAATGCGGCAGATGGATGGTGTCAAGCTGAAGATGGTGCTTATCTTCCAAGGTTAACTAGAGCCGAAATTCAGAAACTGGCTATCATGGTGAAGCCTTTGCTCGACCGGCTTGGAAAAGTGAGTTCGGCAACTGCGAAGACATTCAAGGAGCTAATTTGGCGACAGATTGTCGATGATCGAGTTTTCAACCGACTTCGCGCGAATTTAAGCAGCATGAGGCCCTTGCGCAAGAGCAATCTCACTAGAGGAAAGTTTGGCAAGAATTCCAAGGAGGGCCAGGAGGAGTTGACCCAAGCAGTGTCCAATCTCCTTCTCATGGTTAAGGGATGGCTGTTCAAGAATCCTCATGGGCGCACTGATGCGCGAGATAAACACAAGCTAACCCATTGGTCTACCTACAAAGCCTGTGTCAAGCGACGTGGAGGCGTGTTCTGCCGCCCTGGCAAAAAGGGTCAGGCCAAGTTCAGGGTTCATTGGATGGCAGATGTGTAAGTCACATTCATCAAACTTTGCAACCTATACTGATAATCATACAGTCAGCGTGCTTTCTGGAGGGGCCATCGAGAGAGGTGGCAGGGTGGACTCATGCAGAGGATCCCCAAGCTGAAAGCCGGTCTCCGGGGAACGGCTCAGAAAGCCTTCGATCACTGGGTCACGACCGTACACGCGGACAAGACGCTTCCAGTGTTCTTTTTGGACTTGATCAAGAGTAACATTTACAAGCTCGAGCATCTTTTCGGAAAGTTCGTCGCGGAAGTTCGACAACGCCTAACCGTATTTCAAGCGACTTGCCGGGTGTTGAGAGAGTCGATCTTGGAGTCGCATCTCGCAAAGCATATGAACTCTGGGTTTGAAGCCGCTTTGGAAATAAAAGGTACGTATCAACAAATATCCATGTCAAGGTTTGCGCGTCAATATTCAAAACAAGTAGGAAAGGGAATCCTGCAGAAGCAGTCGGAGGAGATAAAGAGACAGACCGAGGCAATTGGTCCCACCATGTTTGAGGACGCCCGCAATCAATTGGAGCAAGGCATCGTCCGCGAAATCGGAATACTCTCCAGAGACGTGAGAAAGCTCTGGAAGGACAAGAAACATGGCTGTGAAGCCCGAATTAACGCCGAAGTAGCACGACTGGTTCATCGGCTTGGCAGCTCTCAGATCAGCCCGTCATCAAATATCAATGTCGAGACACAACAGCAGATTTTCGGTCTGATAGGAGAGTGGAGACGCTGTTGGGCCACAATCCACTCGCAACTTCCTCGGGATGATTCGTCAGAAGAACTCGAGGTAGATGAAGAGCAAGAGAAACTGGTCAAGATTGAGGAGGACGAAGAAACAGGCGAGGAGTACGAAGCGACCAGGCCCGCTTTCACCTAGACCGAGCCGGTGAGCAACTGAGATGTTGTGATCACGCTTGGCCGAGGGCGACAGTTATTGATTCTGAAGTCCGGAGCACTTGGTTATCAGGTTCAGTAGGGGCTGGAGGTGCGGCGGCAGCAACTAGGATTTATTGCTTCAGCTTTGGTTCACAGACAGATTTGCATTTTCGTTTGCTTTTCCTACATTGGTTCACGAGAGACTGGCTACGACCGGTCGACGGACAGGTCAATTTCAGTTAGACAGATTCATTCGAGTTAATAGCGAGTAAATAGCGCAAGTAAGTAGTTAAACTTGGGGATTCTTTCAAACAAAGTGTGCCACAGCGCGCGTGTGAACGACACAAGGTGAAAATAGCGACCAATCTAATCTTTGCTTTGGGTATGTTACCTACCATAAGATGCAGTTGACAAGTTGTCTCATGGCGTTTTCTTGAGAAGCCCGTACAGAACGGGATTGGTATGCTGCAAGATTGACGCGAATAAGCAATAGTAAGAGCTACTGCTGCGTGATGTCCATGTCCAATAGCAACTCTATGCTTGTACTGCTTGTTTCTTCGCCACGGCAATTATATTTTACCCCGCGTGCGGCTGAAGTCTCACAAGTCTGACAAGAGTCCGAGCAGAGTTTTGTGTAGCCTCTCATGGTTCACTGTCTCCGTGGTCTCAGAATCGACTTTTTGGCGTTCGTCAAGCTTGTTCGACAATGAGGTGGCACGCGTCTACGTGCTGGAAACCAAAGGTTGCCGTTGAGAATGGCCAAGTGCCGTTCTGCAAGAGCTGTGGCAGTTCTGCGCGACAACTACTCAGCAACATGAAAGACAAATGGAGCCCTTCGTGCGGCGCAGCTCCTCTGGACGAGACGACGGGGCAGCTACGTCTTTTTTGGCCAGCAGACGTTTCGAGGATACCCGAAACTCAGCAGCTCGACATCCATCGAGCCGCTGAGATTGAGCAATTCGAAGAGCCATCACCAAGATCAGGTACACTGCAGGACCTCTTCAACGGGGATACTGTGGCGTCCAATGAGTTCCGGCTAGCTTGCCTTTCTTCTCCGCCGATCGGATCTCACAAGACTTACCCGATCCATCTGGATTTCAAAACCTTTCAACATGCTTCTTACCCGGACTACGATCTTGTCACGTACACCTGGAGAGGAGAAGACGATGACAATAAAGGGTATGTTCAACTACGCAGATCGTGAGGATTTCCACGCACACTGCGCGGTAAAATGACGAGAGTAACAACAACCGCGGTGTCATAAACATCGACGGGGATGAGGAGCACGGCGACGACGTGGAGCCATGACTGACGTTTTCACGCACTCCCAGCTTTTGCCCTATATATGTTGGCGACTATTGGGACATTCTGCTCTCGACGAGGAACTGCCAGGCCGCCCTTCAATGTCTTCGTCCTTGTCAGGGCTCCAGGTTCGTTTCGGTGGACCTGGATGCCATAGGAGCCGCCGAGGAAGAGCCGCATCAGATATACATGGTCAGGTACACGAACGCCCAGTGCAGCAAGGTTGCCATCTGGCAAGGGGCGGGGAAGTCTTTGTTTCTCACGGTAAAGAGGCACTACAGAGCCTCACCACTGCCGGCGGCAACTGCGAAGGTTCGGCAAGTGCCCCATGCAAGGAAGCTTCGTTAGGAGGGGAAACTCCGCTCAAATAATCAGCGCTATAGCTTGAAGATGTCGTCGCCGATTGCTATGACCGTGTGGTTATACTGGAATCATAGTTCTCTATACAATAGACGTGGATGTCCATTGTCCTCAACACTGCGTCGCGAACACCATCTGTGAAACGAAAGAAAGACATACCGGCATCAGAAGAGTCTGTCATCGTCCTCCTCCAAGAAGAGAAATCTCCTGTGATACTCGCGTGTTTAGACAAACTCCCACTCGTCCAAGTTGCCATTGTCAGACTTATCCAAAGGCCGAGAAAAAAATTCCTAGAACACTTGGTCGACTACCGCTGGTCCCACGATGACAAAGCTAGCACCCTGCCGGCGCACAATGAAGGGGCAAGTCAGCCCAGGAAAAAGATGTAACAAGTCTCCTAGCTTAATATAAGGAGAACCAAATGGGAAAATACACATCAGTGGTGAGAAACAACCTGGAAGTGTTCAAAAGGACGGAGAGGATGCTCCTTGGGCTTTCATCAAGAGAGTAAATCCAATCGAAGTGTGGCTTCAGGCTGTGTTATTGTATGGCAGATGGGACCTCGGCGGGAAACTGCAAGCCTACTCAAGGTGGCTGAAGAATAAAAGATTTAGTTGTTTCTAGAAGGAGACCGGAAATACTCTGTGATGCGCGGCAGGATAACCCAGGGGCAGACTTCAACTTGTTCGCGGAAGCTGTCGGTCTTGAGAACCAGTCCGGAATTGCCCGGTACACCATGCGGGCTTTCTTTGGATCATAGTCGACCCGGCTCTGGTTCCGCGGCTGGGTATAACGAAGAGGCATCATAAAGACATATTCATCGTGTATTTAGCCGGCCAGTCTGCCCCTTAGATAAAGATGCTTGCCATCGTCAGAGAACCTACATCGGGAATAGCTCCTGCGGGAATGCCATTCAGCTAGGGAGACGAATGCGGAAATGCCAATACTCCCAAAAGTAGGGCACAGTATCCTCTGAAGCCCAATCTCCAAGTTCTCTTCAGTAGCAGCCTGGTGCCGCCTGTGAGCTTGCGCAGTAGTCTCAGGGCAAAAGCGCAATTCGGGGGTCAAGAGCAGCACCCGGGGATTTGCCAGTGCCGCTGAAGTACCGCTTTCCGAAATCATTCATAGGCTCGCTTGGGGTTTCGCCGTCCCAGGTGTAGGAAATTGCGTAATAGTTGGCGGGATTGTCCGGGCCGATTTCCACGATATTGCAAGACAGAGATGATTTGGCCTCGGCGGCTTTGTGAAGCATCATCAGACGAGTGGCGCGAGGACTTGTAAGCGGTTGGTAGGGGTATTTGTTGTCCAATTTGGTAACAAGTGTATCCGACGTCCATGAATGCGGAGTCGCCTCGGAAGAATGAATTCCGGCCTCGACGGTGTTGGTGTTAGTCAAAGTCATGAACTTACTTCAAAATTGATCGCAACAACTTATGTCGACGCATTTGCTAGAAGCTGTTGAGGGGTTCACTCAAGTTCTGGTTCAATGTGTCGAAGTAAAGATGACCAGGCAGTGTTCAAATGAGAACTCATCTGGAAGTGAATACCCATCACGTGCATAAGTGAAAATCCAACGGCGTTTGAATTGGTTGGTTAGAAAGGCCGATACGATGACACGGGTGCTTCCAACAGCTTCTGCAGCATGCATGGCAGAGCGGGACCGAACATTGGTGCCGTGGCATCATTACATACTGCCATAAACCAGCATCCTCAGTGATGTTTCCACGGATGGTAGCACGTGAAACGGAGTGAATGGGGTATCTTATTGTGTCTTCAAAGCCGCTTCCTTGGGGCAGAAACAATGTCTCCCGGATACTCAGCTAAGTAGCCTTGTAACTTCCACAGGTAGAGCTGCAGCGCGACTGAACGATCTTTGCCCAGCAATAATAGAGAATGATCCCTGAAGAGCGCATGCCTCCGCAGAACGGCCATGTTCTGTGGTCCCAAAAGGAACTCAATATCGTGAACGGGTAATGTCTTCTCCCATTTGACGCCAGGCACCTCATACACAGCGAATTGGTCAAGAGAAGAGTCGGTAGAAGCAGCAATCCCTGAGCTTCCTGCATTGGAGGGAAGCCATAAAAGACAACCGCGCTTCTGCATGCGAGCCACCCCCTCCCAGCTGTTACACGGCCTCAAGTAGGTCCTGCCATCCTTCTCGCTCAGTTTGATGTAGTACAAGATTGTGTTCACCACACTACGGCGCAGGTTTTCAAGAACAAATTCGTCCATGTCGGCGCGCCAGACCAGCCTGGCTTTGGAGAACGCCAGCAAGCGTTCCCGCCGGATAAGTAGGCGGGCCGCACTATCTGCATAAGGCGCCGCGCCCTTTGCTTTGGACAGGTTGCTCAGTAACTGTTTTCTGGCCAAGATGTATACGGTGGGAGAGGTCATGGGCTTTTTGTACGGGGATTCTGGAGGGGCAGGCTTAGCTTGGTCTGGAGCAGACTCTGGCGGACTTTGCAAAGGTTCTTGACCGTCGCCATGTTTCTCCGCTGGCGCGGCTTGTCCGACCGCGTTGTCCTGCCGAGACGGCATGACGATGTCTTCTGGCACGATCCACGCACTGTTTGTCCCTGGTTTGAGTACGAGTTTGAGCTTTTGGTGGAAGAAAGATGGCAGCAAGGCAGAGGTGATTGGGCAATTTCGCAGAGGAGTCGCAAGTGCTTGAGCTGCGAGATTCGGTCAGCCATGGTGTCCGCTTGCCATCGCCACTATTTGATCGAGAACCCACGAACCAAATGCATTCGCTCGAAGTTTGGCTTTCGCTCTTCCTTTCAAGTCTGTTGGCGGCGCCTTTCTCGCCTTCTCCTTTGGGGTCCTCCATCTTTGCCTCGCCTCTAGGAACTCAGGATCCATGATGGGAGAGATGGGGAGGTTGCCCACGGACGTTGCTACCGTTTTCTTCGTCGCATCTAGAATGATCTTGTTCCCATCGCCATCTTCACCCAGCCCGCGAGCCAACTTGTCTGCCAATTCGCTCCTCTTCCCGGCTGCTCGTTCAAGAGTCTTCGGGTCGGTTTTCGCGCTGGGTCGGTGAGAGCCGAGGGTAGAGAAGAGACGGCGACTCATGTGTATTGGAGCCCCGATCGGGCAGAAAGTCTGTCGAATATCTTTCAGGTTGCGAGAGGAGTCTCGGAACAGTGGTATTTTGCTCCAGACTCGCAATGACGTCGCAAAACTTGGGATTGAGTCGCAGCCGACAGCTTTACACGCTTCGGGTCAAGTTTTAGGCGAGACGCGCCTAAGCTCCGATAGCTCGGGGTCCTCAGGCAGGGGTTAGCGGGTGTCGGGCGGCTTCTGCAGCAGGACGTCACCTCCACTAAGCTACTTGCTGCCGCAATCGCGTTCCTCTCCGCTTCAACACCCTCTTCACCAGTTCGCGCAGCACATCATTTGCGCCGTCATGAACTGTCAACGCAAACTATTCCGAGCCTTGAGGGCTGCACCCCTCAGGCGGCATGTCAGAGCCTTCAGCAACTTCCCTGTCCCGTCCATGGGAGGCTCACCACCGGTCGGAAGCATTCCTCTGCCGTACATCACCGAGGTCTCGGTTCGTAACGGATAATCCTGCAGTCGCCACAAGGGAGATAGCTAATTGAGTAGTCTAATGGCTGGAAAACATGTTAGTGTTGCGAACGCCCACGCCGTTGAGATTCGATGCTGATGTTGTCCACAGACGACATCTTCTCCAAGCTGCTACAGGTACGATCCTCAGTCTCGAACCGGTCGCATGCCCCTACTAATCATGTCAGGAACGAATCGTCTGCCTCAATGGCGCGATTGACGACACCGTGTCCGCGTCGATAGTCGCCCAGCTGCTATGGCTCGAATCCGATAGTCCCGACAAAGCGATTACGATGTACATCAACTCCCCAGGAGGATCAGTCTCGTCAGGTGGGCTACATCCTTATCGAAGATGACCAGGGCGCAGCTGACCAGATCAGGTCTCGCGATCTACGATACGATGACATACATCAAGTCGCCGGTATCGACGGTGTGCCTGGGCGCCGCCTCTTCTATGGCTGCGCTGCTTCTCACGGGAGGCGAGGCCGGCAAGCGCTACGCTCTGCCGCACAGCTCCGTCATGATTCACCAGCCCCTTGGCGGTACGCAGGGCCAGGCGTCGGACATTCTCATCTACGCAAACCAGATTCAGCGCATCCGCAAACAGATCAACGAGATCATGAAACGCCACATCAACCAGTCCTTCGGGCACGAGAAGTACAACTTGGAAGAAGTCAACGATATGATGGAGCGCGACAAGTACTTGACAGCTGAGGAGGCCAAGGAAATTGGTGTCATTGACGAGATCTTGACGCGCCGGGAGGACAAGGATAAGAAAGAGGAAGGCTCATCTGAGGAGCAAAAGACCAAGCCTTAGGTGGGCCAACGGCTGGGCAATTGATCGGACAACGTCATGGCCCGAATACCCACGGGAGGATTCGATTACGGGATCCGATTATGAGGATGATGGAGTCCGCATGCGCGTTGCCGGGTAGCCGCAACCCACACCGCGGATTCGGGCCTGAAAACCGGGTCTGGTCCGGGACCGGAAGCCTCCGGCCTTTGCGGAAATAAGCATCACCTGAGAGCAGAGAGGCTGATGCAGCAACTGGTGATGTACTGGATACCTTCAATGTCATACAGACATGATTGACAAAGGCAGAGATATGAGGAACAGAAAGCTGCTTGAATATGAGAGAAATATCATGCAAAGCTCCTCACCTTGCTCACCGTAAAATGGAGCTCCTACACCGGCTCACCTAAGAACGCCGGGGCCACCAATTCAGCCAATCAGAAATTTCCTATTTCAATGCGGGGAGTGGGCGGCGGGGAGCTCCAGGATTTTTACGCAGCCGACATCGCCCAAATTACCGGGGGCTGCTGGCTACTCGAACTATCTTCAACATCGTGCGCCGTGTCCCTGTGACTGTCCCTGTGATCTCGGGTCTCTGCACTACCTAGTTTCCGTGACTCACTTGTGAACACTATACATCACAAAAGTCGAAAAAAAGAAAGGGCGGAATGCACTGAGACCTGACTCAATTGAGCACTACAACAAGTCATCTCCAACATCCGCATTCCCACCCCTCACCCCCATCTTCCTCTCCGCCTTCGCTTCTACACTGGGGCCCCCTTCTTGGTGATTCCTCGACGCAATGCTCTCCAGGGCCATCTCCCGCCAGTCGCAAGCTCTCAGAGCTGCGACGAGGCAATCTTTTGCCAGCAGCCATGCGTATGAAGCTCCTTCACCATCCCAATTGGCAGTTTCGTGAGGGTCAATCGCTGATGATGAAAACCGAAACAGCCGTCTCCTCTCCTCCACCGCCGCCCGCCGCGCCGACAACGAGGGCCTCAACAAGATCTCTTCAAACATCACCCAGCCCAAGTCTCAGGGCGCCTCACAGGCAATGCTCTACGCCACGGGTCTGACCGAGGAGGACATGAATAAGGCCCAGGTCGGAATCTCGTCCGTCTGGTACGAGGGCAACCCCTGCAACATGCACCTTCTCGACCTGTCCAACCTCGTCCGCAAGTCCGTCAAGGATGCCGGCCTGATTCCCTATCAGTTCAACACCATCGGTGTCTCTGACGGCATCTCCATGGGAACCAAGGGCATGCGCTACTCGCTGCAGTCCCGCGAGATCATCGCCGACTCCATCGAGACTGTCATGAACGGCCAGTGGTACGACGCCAACGTCTCGCTGCCCGGATGCGACAAGAACATGCCCGGCGTAGCTATCGCGATGGGCCGCGTCAACCGTCCTTCGATCATGGTCTACGGCGGAACCATCAAGCCCGGCTGCAGCAAGTCTGGCGAGTCCATCGACATCGTCTCCGCGTTCCAGGCGTACGGTCAATACATCACTGGCGAGATCACCGAGGAGCAGCGCTTCGACATCATCCGCAACGCTTGCCCCGGCAGCGGAGCCTGCGGAGGCATGTACACCGCCAACACCATGGCCACCGCCCTCGAGACCCTCGGTCTGACGATGCCTGGTTCTTCCAGCAGCCCCGCTGAGCACCCCGCCAAGAAGGCCGAGTGCGAGACCGTTGGTGACGCGATCAAGAACATTCTCAAGGAGGACATTCGTCCCCGCGACATCATGACCCGCCAGGCTTTCGAGAACGCCATGGTTGTGGTCAACATTCTGGGTGGCAGCACCAACGCCGTTCTTCACCTGCTGGCTATTGCCGACTCGGTCGGTATCAACTTGACCATCGACGACTTCCAGGCCGTTTCTGACCGTACGCCTTTCCTGGCCGACCTGAAGCCCTCTGGAAAGTACGTCATGGCCGACATGCACGATATTGGCGGAACCCCCGGTCTCCTCAAGTTCCTGCTGAAGGAGGGCCTGATCGACGGCTCCGGCATCACCGTCACCGGCAAGACGATGAAGGAGAACGTGGAGAACATGAAGGAGTTCCCCGACTCCCAGCAGATCATCCGCCCCTTCAGCAACCCCATCAAGCCCACCGGCCACATCCAGATCCTGCGCGGGCAGCTCGCGCCGGGCGGTTCCGTCGGCAAGATCACCGGCAAGGAGGGTCTTCGCTTCGAGGGCAAGGCGCGCGTGTTTGACGAGGAGGACGGCTTCATCGAGGCCCTCGAGCGCAACGAGATCAAGCAGGGCGAGAAGACGGTCGTCATCATTCGCTACGAGGGTCCCAAGGGCGGTCCCGGTATGCCCGAGATGCTGAAGCCTAGTTCCGCCATTATGGGGGCTGGTCTCGGCAAGGACGTTGCCCTGTTGACGGACGGAAGATTCTCTGGTGGTTCTCACGGCTTCTTGATTGGTCACATTGTCCCCGAGGCCATGGAGGGTGGACCTATCGGATTGGTGCAGGACGGCGACATCATCACTATTGACGCCGAGAAGCGTGTCATTGACACCAACATCTCTGACGAAGAGATGGCGAGGAGAAGGGCCGAGTGGAAGGCGCCGCCGCCCAAGTACAGTAAGGGTACGCTGAAGAAGTACTCCACGCTCGTCAGCGATGCCAGCTCCGGCTGTGTCACGGACGGCAAGTTGTAACGAGGAGGGGATGCGGATTTGCTCATTTGGGTTCTTCGAAGGGGGGGGGGTTTGGGCATACGTTTTTTCTCTAGAGTTCGACACTGTTATACCATCTTCTTGTACGGCTTCGGAAAAAGGTAGTCCAAAAAACGGAGTTTTGTTTGTGGTCATTCGTCACAGCATCGCATTTCTGAACTAGCCAACCTGTGAGAAGAAGGCTGGTGGCGCTGAGTGCTCTGGGCAAGAATCCGAACCGTGGTATATGGAGCTCCAAACGTACACATTACACTGCGGCCTGCTTCAAAATGAACGCCGCTCGTAGCTGCTTTTTCTTCGGTTCGTCGAATTTCGAAACACGGCGCATCAAGGCGAACCCCAGCTCCTAGCTATGCAACACCTGCAAAATCATGAACTCACTGCTGCCGCCCTGCGGGTTTCTTCGTTTTTCATAGGCTTCTCTTCCCCTGTCCTCCCCTGCTTCTTCCTGGCGTTGCCGTACTCATTTCTTCCGTCCGTTCCACGCGTCGACGAACGCCGCCTTGTCACGGAGCGTCAGACCAACGCGCTTATTACGGCACAGCCTCGCTAGTGCCTCGCCGACCTTGTCCAGCACGCGCTGCTCCTCTGTCGACGGGTTCGGGTGCTCGCCTCCCATGCGTCGTTGTGCAGATCCACCGTCGGCGGACGAAGAGACTCCGTTGCTTTGTGCCGCGGAGGAGTTGAGGATGCTCTCGGCGACACGGACGCGAATGCAAGTCGTGGGCCGAGACAAGAGCTCCCAGAGGAACTTGAACCAGCGGCCGGGAACGGGCGTCGTGACGTCGGCTGGGGTGTACCTGATACTAACGGGAAAGATGTGGACGTCGGGTTTCGCGGAGAGAAGGCTGGGCGTGAAGGGGAGCACGCCCTTGCCGTTCGTCGTGCCGCCTTCGGGAAAGACGGCGATGACGCGGTCTGGGTATCTCTCGAGGAGGGCGGCGAGGTCGGTGAGCTTGGCGCCCTGAGGAGGAGCGAAGCGGATCGGGGAGAGGGCGTAGAAGACGGCGCGGAGGAGAGAGATGTGTTCGATGGAGCGGGTGTTGGGGTAAGAAATCGTGAAGATTGGGTCGAAGATGGCGGCTAGGTAGATGGAGTCGATGGGCGAGGTGAAGTTCGCGGCAATGACGGAGCCGGGATGCGGGAATCGTTGCGGGGGCTGCTCGGCGAGAGTGCCACGTCGGACGCCGTCGAGTTGGAGGTCTACCCACCATATTCCTGGAATGCCCATCATGCCCCAGAGTAGGATCTTACGGGCCGCGACGGGTAGGAATGGGAGGTGTTGGAGCAGGAGAAAGTAGGTAATGACATAGGTGATGAAGAGAGGGAGACGGATGGTGAAGAGGAAGGCGTGGAAGACGGAAGAGAGGGGAGACAGAGGCGTCTTCACGGGGATGAAGGGCGATATGCCAGAGCCTCGGAGGTTGTCAGCTTGGTTTGCGGATCGCAACAGCTCTGGAGGCATTTACCTTTGTCGCGAAACTGACTGAACTTCTCCATGGCTTGCGATCGGAACGAGAGTAAGTATATCAGTTTGGGTATCGTGTAAGTCGGTGCTCAGAAGACCGGGGGCGGCGGCTTCGGGGAAATTCCACGGCGGGATCAGCTCCGTCGCAAATCGATCGCGAGGGATGCGCTGCCGAGGGACGGAAAAGCGCGAGCCGAGACGAAATTCGAGAAGACTCGGATCGATTTCGGAGTCAACTTGATCGGCTTGATAAAGTAGACGAGGCTCAAGATAGCCGCTATGTAACGCGTGCCGCTTTGCACGGGGAGCTTCGTGGCCTGTATGCACGGATTCCACGTCGTTGGGGGTTGTCAAGACACAAATCTCAAGTGCAACCTAGCGAATGAGCTTCCCAACGTCATGGTGCGGCGGGTGTCCATCACATGTGAAAGAAACCGCTCTTGACTTGCGCTGGGCTCTCTACCTCTGCGGTGGTGTGAAAGTTGGGCGCACATCTCTGACCGCTCTAGCGACCGCTTTCCGAATGTAGAGCGCACCCCGCTTTATGATCGGTAGAATTTCTGGCCTGACACAATTGGTCGCGTGGGACGGGGAGATTTCCTCCTGAGGCAGAAGTACCAGAGCAGCTTACGTGATTGAGTGGTGTCGTCTTGATTCAGTACGTTCCTAGTAGACGCCGTTGAAAGTGGGTACGTACTTCTTCACAATTGGCACAACATCGTTGCCCCGGCAGCGAAGCATACACAATTCGAGATAAACACCCAGACGGATTGATGCGCCTCCACGCACCCGAATTGGGAAGAGGAGCAAACAAATTGACCCACGGCAAGACAGCACTCCCGGCACCAAGAGCTCGAGCACCAACCCACATCCCTCCCCATATTCATTCATAGCTGTGGACATTTCGCGATCCGCCGCTGTAGGCTCGCTTCAACTTCACAACGTCGTCCCGTTCAGCGTCCACGTCCAGAACTGGAGCGCTGCTCCTCGTCTCACACATCATCGTTCCCGTTGTCGTCCGTCGCGCCGACAGCATCATCAATATGGACACCTCAGAGAATCCGGTGCGTCTGTTCCAGGCCCGCAAATCGCTTCCCGATGACATTCACGACTGACCGACCGTGAACACAGTTTCGAAGCTCAATCATCCGACCCCCGAGCAAAGTCCCCCGACTGCCCGCGACCTCCTCTGGTTTCGGCCTTTCAGAGATGAGCGAGGCGCAGAACAACTCTCGCGCGCAATCATCCATGATCCCACCGCCGGCCACCAAAGCCGGTTCGCTGCAAGACCTCAAGCGTCACGTTCCGCAGCCAGGTTAGTTCTTTCCTGGCGCAGGTAAACACGGCAGGCAGTTGCTGAGCTTTCTCCTTGCAGCGCAATTCCCAGACCCAAAACGAAAGACCCTTGCAGACAGGGCAGTCGAGTACCAAAAGAATCCATCGGCAGCTGCGCCCGGCCTTGCGAGAGCAACCTCTGTGAAAGGAAGCTCTCTAAACTCGGTAGGTCCTGATTCTCCTTCGCCCTGTTCACCCCATTTCTGGGCCGGTCGAAACGTCTGCAATGGAGCTGTGTTTGTCACCGACTGTCCCGTTCGTCGACATCTTGCGAATCGCCCACTGGATATGCGTGCATCTTTGCCGCACTTCGCGACAGATGTTGCGCGTGGTCGCTTGCGCTGTTCCACGGCTGTCGATCTTGCAGAAATTGCTGTTCGGCTCCTCTGTTCGCTGGGACCAGACCTATCATCTTCAGGGCGGCGACCACCAATCCTACATGTCATCAGCCGAGCTCTCGTCTTCGGCGAGATCTCCAGCTTCGGGTCCGTCGTACTGTCGCAGCGTCTCAGGAAGCCTCCAACTTTGGCTCGGCATGCAGAACGCTAGCGGCTGTACCTGGGGCATTCAGCTTTGGTTGGACGCGGATATGCAGCAAGGGACCGGCGAACCGTGCATCGCGGACATGACAGACGACACCGGGAACAGGGATGACGTGGTTCTTGTACCATCGGCTGCTCGTCTTGTTGAATGTCGTGTACAGTGCTGACTCGTAGCAGCTCAAGAACCCTACAAACCTCGCACGACATAATTCAACATCAGGACAATCACGGTATAACTCCAACAGCAGCTTCTCGTCCAGCGTCGGCCCCGGCAGACATGAACGGTCAAAGTCGTCGATGGCCAACACCCGGCCGGCTCATGCACAGTCGATTTCCGGAGCTCCGAGGCTCCGAACCCAAAATGCGATGGTCAGACCTCGCACGGCGCACAGCCATCGATTGGAGGACGAGTATGATAGACCAATGGCACAACAGCACGGTACGGCCAAACAATCTCAGCAATTGAAGTTTCAAGGCGCTTTTCATTTTTCGTCAAACAAGACCAAACCTAGCATCTCAGCACCCCCGATGCATTGTCATAGAGAAGTGTCTCTCAGCAGCCAATTCGGTGCACTGTCCATCAAGGACGACACCAGTACAGACTCGACACACAATGAAGATGAAGATCAAGTGGTTTTCAGCCCAAGAAACAGCATCAGCTCCATGACGACTGCCGCGAGCACCACGCAGATGGACAATGTCACGTTGCGCGCTTCCCGCAAACGCGCCATGAAACCGCCAGAGCTGTCGCCGAAGAAGAGGCAGGCCAGTCGCATGACCGAACCATTCACCCCCTCGCCCGATTCTAAGCGAGTGAGAGCCGACATGAGCATACTCGAAGAGGCCATCATGTCGATCAAGACTTCCAGATCCCCAGCTAGATCCCCTTCTCCTAACAAGCTCATGTTCTTGACTAAAGATTCTAACTTGACTCAATTCGCAGCCTGGGATGTCGAGGGACGATTGGGCGAGCTCGACTCGCAATTCAAGAAGGTGCAGGACTCGATGAACAGCATGATTACCGACAAGGAGTTGATGGACGAGCGCATCGAGATGTATAAGAAGAGGAGTAAGCCACTTGGTCTAGCCCAGGCGGCTGTGAGCTGACAGTCGCAGTATCCGAACTCGAAGCCGAACGGGACAAGTTCACAGACCGCAATGAGAACTTACAGACGGAACTTAACAGCATGCGGGAACAGGTTTCCAAACTGACGATTGAGTCTGAGACGGAAAAACGAAGTCACAAATATGAGCTGGAGGATGAAGCACGTAAGCGCCGACACGAAGTCGATGAGTTGCGACGCGAGCTCCGGGATGAAGTCGCACGACAAGAAAAGAGCCAGAGCGAGGCGTTGGCAGCACTCGAGCGGCACTACAAGAACATGCTTGAGGATGAGCGCACCAAACAAAGCAAGGAGATTGAGAATCTCCGACTGCGACTGGGAAACGAACAGCAAGACCTACACCTCGGTTTGCAGAAGAAGGATCGCGAGGTATCGGAAATGCGAGCGGTGATTGAAGGGCTCAGGGGAGATCTGGACCGTGAACAGAGCCTGAAGAAGGGCTTGGAAGCAACGATCACCGAGCTCTCATCGTCCAACCACCAGCTTCAAGGCAGAATCAACTCTCTCAGTGGGCAGGTCGACTACCTTCAATCCGACAGCAAGGCGCAATCAGATTCGTACACGCAAATGGAGGCGAGATTGCAGGAGGCACTGCAAGTGGCAGAGGTTGCCAAGGAGAAGCTCATCAAGGAGGAAACAGAGCGTCGTATCCTCTTCAACAAGTACCAGGAACTGAAGGGCAACATCCGCGTCATGTGCAGAGTGCGACCCGTTCTGAGCTCATCCGAAGGTCTGCCCGCTGATGTGACGTTCCCTGACGACAAGACTTCGGCCGAGATCGCTCTCGCGGGACCGGAAGAGACGAACAGCATCTCGGGCAAAATCACAAGGAAGAACTACAACTTCGAGTTCGACAGGGTCTTCGATCCCAAGGCACAGAACCAGGACGTGTTTGACGAGATTTCGCAGCTCGTGCAGAGCGCGCTCGACGGGTATAATGTTTGTATTTTCTGCTACGGCCAAACTGGATCCGGCAAGACTCACACCATGTCCTCTCAAGACGGCATGATTCCGCGAGCGACGCACATGATCTACGACACCGTCACAAAGCTGAAAGAGAAGTCGTGGTCATACAGGATGGAGGGATCATTCATCGAGGTCTACAACGAAGAGCTCAACGACTTGTTGACGCCGCACACCCGCTCGTCGGGTGGCAAGGAACGCAAGCTTGAAATCCGACACGACGATGTGCGCAAGCAAACCACCGTCGTCAACTGCAAGACGGTCTCCCTGGATTCTGCCGATGCGGTGGAGATGATGCTCGAGGAGGCCTCGAAGAACCGATCGGTCGCGGCAACCAAGGCCAACGAACGGTCTTCGCGCTCGCACAGCGTCTTCATTCTCAAGCTTGTCGGATTCAACTCGGCAACGGGAGAGCGCTGCGAAGGCACGTTGAACTTGGTGGATCTTGCTGGTTCGGAACGCCTGAAGCACTCGCAGGCTGAGGGCGACAGGATGAGGGAGACACAAAACATCAACAAGTCGCTGTCGTGTCTTGGCGATGTGATTGAGGCACTCGGCAGGGGGAGCGGACACATTCCTTACCGCAACTCGAAGCTGACTCACTTGCTGCAATACTCTCTTGGAGGAAACAGCAAGACGCTCATGTTTGTGATGGTTAGTCCGTTGGAGACTCATCTGAAGGAGACTCTGACCAGTTTGCGATTTGCTACTAAGGTAAGATCTACCCCTATCACGCGCAATGCAACAGCGAGCTGACTCTGCACAGGTTCATAATACCCACATTGGCACGGCGAAGGCGACGAAGAAGGTGTAAATGTCAATCAGAAAGGCTGACGGGGCGTTCTTGGATCAGTTTTACCGGCGACCGGCGTTGAGGATATCTGTTGAGAGGATGATGGGACATTGTTGAACTTGTATATCCTAGAAATACGTATGTTTACGATTTCGACACAGTCAATACAGATGGGGGGTTCGTATGAACCACGCATGGTTGTGCTGTTTTGATGAATTCGATGATTGTGATGTCGGAGTAGGACTAGGACTACCTTAAGAGACGAAGGCAGTTTAGTTGGTGAGGGTCTCCTTCTAGGCTTGCAGGTTCTGTACGAACTAAGAACCCCGCTGAGATGAGGTATCCGTACGTGTCAACGGGCCCGGGTAGGTAGTGTGCGGGCACCTGCCAACTGCGTCATCCCGCGGCCCCGGCACGCGGCCTCGGCGCGTCCCCCCCACGGACCCTTAAACTGCGCCCCACATTGCCTGCAGTCCCGTTGCTTCCAATTGTCCCGTCCCAAATGCCCTCCTTTTGTTACCTTCCACCATTCTTTTGCGCTCGCCCGGTCGCACAATTGGGCCAACAAAGACATGACACCGGCGGCAAGGCAGGCTACATATGGTTCTTTTTACACTGTGTCCATCTCGAAACATCTTTATCGACCCATGGTCAACTCTGGCACGGCTGTCCGTTGGCTGAGTGCCTCCTCGCTTCAAAATCTACAAATCGACCTCCATCCCCATCTTAGCGGCGCCAGACACTAGTTGACAACATTTGGGGTCTCGGCCCTGGGATCGTATACCGGCTTTCGGGTGCAATTGATCGGCGGTCTTGTCTTGAGCGAAGGGCAGGGCACTTCCCCGGTCGACACGATGCAGTCGACCACCACGATGATGCCACGAAAGAAGAAGGGTCTCGGCGACTCGATCTGGGCGTCCAGGGGGAAGTCCACTAACTTCTACAGCTCTTCCTCTTCAAACTCAAAACCACATCAGCCATCAGCGTCAGCAATCACCCTCGCCGTACCGCAACCCCCCTCCCCGGCTAAGAATGGGTACGACTCCCTTGCGGACAGCAGCAAGCCCGCCTCAAGGGTGGCCACGCCTCGCCCCGGCACCCCGACGAACCCCGCGACATCTTCGAACGGGGCACCGAAAACCACCTCGCCCGCTCAGCGGGAGTTCAAGAGATATATCCAGATCGTGCGGAGGCTGAAGTGGAAGCTGCCCTACCTGTCCCACGGATACCACCACGCTATAGCGAAACCTGGGGACCCGTTGTTCTCGGGGGAGACGAACGCCCAGGAGGCGGAGCTGATGTTCAAGCTGGATTTCTACGAGTACTACATGCTCCTCGAGAGAGCGCTGATCCATCTGCTGGGCGTGTTCGGGATCACGATCACCAGAGACGTCGGGAGGAGGTCTGCTCACCCGGCTGCGATGGCGCGAGGGGGCGGGTACTCTACGCACACGTACCACCAGAACGTTCTCGCGGCGTTGGAGAAGCCGGGCAATCCGCTCCACGGTGCCTTGGGATCGGGAGACGTGTTATTCCACCTTTCTCGCGCGAAGGAACTGCGGAATCGGTGGAAGTACGCGGAAGAGATCTCTGCGGGGAAGACGAGGGACGAGTCGAGGGGCGCCAGGGACGGGACGGCGCCGCTGGAAAGCTATGATTTGGATAAAATCTTTTTGCATGTTTTCAAGGGGTTCGACGAGGGCTATCTGGTTGCCGCGAGCAAGGTTGCGGAGGAGACGGAGACGAAGCTGAGCTGGGCTGACGAGGTTGAGGGGATGGAGGTGGAGTTGGAGGATGATGAGGACGAGTTTGGGTTCATGGTTGATGCTATGGATTGGGAGGCTGTTTAGCAGCCGATTGTCCTGGAGTGTTGAATCAGGCGGGTGGCGGATGTGTGTCTCACCTAGGCAGGCATTGCTGCCTGGGCTTGCTAAGCTGTCTTGCCGGCATGCGGAAGGAGTCCTGAAAGAAACTGTCGGGCGGTGTAAAGCATGCATTCTTAGACGATACCCTCTTATAGTCTCTGTAAGGAGATGTTGAAGTATGTATTATATCCAACAACATCAAGTTATGCCAGGTTTTGCTAAGACGTGATACCTACATGTCATTCACCTTGCGCCGAGTTTGACTCGGTCGAAGTAAGCAAGCGGGGGGCATATGTCCGGGGTCTCAGGAGGTTTGGTTGATGCTCTTTCGCTGAGGATTGCATTCTATCGTGCGACGACTTGAAATCTCGGATTACTCCAATCGATTTCTTGGTCGGCACTTCCCGAGACACCCAGCTTTCATATCAACAAACCGTCACAACTCTGCCAGAGATGTCCGTCCCCCAGACTTGGAACACGACACGACCGAATCCTTGAGAGTGCCCCTCTGAGAATACTCTGGAAACAGAGACAGTGGCGACAGAAAACAGCGATAGTGACAGCAGCAAGAATGACACATGTTGCAGCCGAATCCAAATCCAGCAAGGCCTCGGCCGGCCGGGCGGTTGGATCACAGAAAGAACGCCTCACCTCACGATTTAAAATGGAGCGGAAGGCAACATCCTACCTACACCATCGCATTTCCGACTGCTTCGCGTAGGCACCCACTCCCGTCGGGGGGGCGGACGTTCGGGCGCCGGAGCTGTCAGTTGTCCCGCACGGGAACCGATGTTTCGGCACGGGAGAAAACATTGCAGGCCGGAGTTTTTCCTTTTCCAGGCGATCCCCCGGGGGGCGCCTCGAGGAAAACCTGTGGGGAGGCAATGCGACTGTCCTGGCGAGGCAACCCGAGTATCCCATCGGAAACCCCCACCCTCGTGACAGATGTAATCCCAATGGATGCCATGTACCACGATCAACGGCGCCAGAAGAAAACACATCGGTTGCGCGTGGGATGTCACGTCCGGGAGAAGTCCCAATGCCCCCAGCCATCAGCCCAATCACTTTCATACCAAGTGCGATAGCCGGGAGTGTCATCGCGAAGGTTACACGGGGTCGGTTGGATGCAGGTTCGTTCGCGAGGGCATCCATATCGTCGCCTCCTCCGCGACACCGTTCAGTACTCGCCAGGCCTCCGACCTAGGTCCCTTGTTCCCTGCTTGGCTCCAATCGCCGGCTTAACGTCCAGAGTTCCACATTCGGCTCTTCCATCTGCTGCGCACCGTCTCGGAACGAAGGTAGCGGCAGATCCGCGGGTTCGGTCCCCACCTCGACCAACGTCTGCCCCTTGCTCGGCCGGCAAAGCCCACCCTGATCGTCAAGCTTGCAGTACGTAACTGCTCATTGGCACTTCCGGGGGAGAACTGGAGGCTGTTTGTGTGTCTGGGAGCTGTACTAGTATGGTTGGGTGGACGGTTGGGAGGAGTGGAGGTCTGAATTGGGAAAAATCGTCTTCGACCTTGTCCAGCTGGACGAGCTATCCCTGCCCCTGCCCCGTCTTCCCTAGTTTCCCTACCTTAGTACCGAACAGTCCCACGGAAGGTTTAGGAAGGGCTTCAAGGATAGATCCTCCTCGTTCAGGCGGTTGGGAGAAATGACGGGAGCTTTCATTCTTCCTTTTGGGCTTGTTGAGCGCGGGCTTTTTTGACGACAGCGCTGACGTCGAAGGGTTTAATCAAAGTAATAGTTCCGTTCAAGCGCCCGCGAAGCCATCTGTAGCCCGTCTCGTCTCTGTCGTCACAACTGATCTACCACTTTTTCTGCTCCTTTCGGATGGTTCTTTCCTCGTCGAAGCTGTTCACGCTCTGCGTCTGCAGTGTCTGGAAACTTCCTTCTCGACTTAACTTGACGAGAAGGGACAAAAATACAGACGATGTCGTTGGCAACCGTCCTATCTACGGCCCTGCATCCGCAGAACTGGCCGACGAGCATCTGGGTCTTGCTCCTGACGGGCGTGGCCTACGCCATCGGCTTCCTCGCCTATCGTCCTTCCTTCCCTCGCAATGCGCCGAAGCTGCTCAAGGGCTACCCGGTGCCGGGGACGCCGCGCTTCCAAAGTCTCTGCCGATCGCTCGATGGAAGAGAACTTTGGGGGGCAAGTTCAACCGCCATATCGTCCGCCTCCTACACAAATAGCAGCTCTGCAAGAGACTCGCCCTCCTCGTCAACGACACCAACGACAAAACGATCCGCCTCGCCGCCGACCCCTCCCAGATCAGCAACCCGTTCGAGGATATGTACCGCCTCGTGTGTTCCAGCTCACCATGCGCATGGTGGGCTCTGACGAAATAGCCGAGAACGACGAGCTGCGTGTCAAGACGCAACGTATCTTTGAGGGTATCGATGCCGCGATTACTGCGACCAAGGTTATTTCCCCGTGGGCGCCTACTATTAGGCATTTCAGACGGGTATACAGCGGCGCGCAGATGTACATGATTCTGGAGAATGTCATCAAGGAGAGGATGGCCCGCAGTATCGAGGGAACGGATGCGCTGCAGTATCTGATGGATAAGGGAGACTCTGCCGTCGAGATGATTGCGTTCATCGTAGCGGCGCTGTTTGCTAGCCTGCTCAATAGCGGGATCAACGCGGCATACCTGCTCTGTTTCTTAGGGCCGGACGGGAAGTGGTAGAAGGAGGTGCAGAAGGAGGTTGATGCGGTGATTGCCTGGCATCGGAAGAACGACGAGGAGCTGCCCGGAGGACGTGCTCTCGAGGCTTGAGGTCGAAGACTGGGAGAGCGAGTTTCCCACGATCGCCCTGGGACTGAAGGAGACCATCCGGCACACCATCACGGGGTGGGGTTTCCAATGCGACGGACCTAGGAAGGATATTCCCATCGGAGAGTCGGGCGAGGTTGTCCCCGCAGATGCGTATGCCGTGTACCAATTCGACGATACGCACATGGACGACAAGCTCTTCACGGACCCGAATCGATGGGATCCGGGCAGGTTTCTGCCGCCTGGGGAGGAGGATAAGAGGGATGCGCATGCGTTCAACGACAGGGGTGCTGGACGGCATCCGTGTTTGGGGATGAGGGTGAGTTTCCTTTCTCTTCCATGTCGAAAAGTCTCGGTGTGTCCTGGGTGAATGAGGCTTGCTAACGAAATGATGAGACCAGTTTGCCAAGTTGGAGACGTGGATTACGACGGCGTTGTTCGTGGCCGAGTTCGACTTTCATCTGTGTGACGAGAATGGCAAGAAGATGTACAGGGTGCCGAAGGACTCGGTTGGTCGGAACAAGCACTCTGCGTCGAAGCCGAAGCAGAAGCTGTGTTTGAAGTATACGCCTAGGGTGAAGCCGGGAGCCAATGCGTGAAGAGAAGGAAAGGGGATGTGGTAGATGGAATAAGTTGCAAGATAACCCGAATCATTGATTGGTCGACCACGCCGTTTCTTGATACGTGAGACATGAAAACATCGCGATGCCGACGACATATGCCGAGAAAGAACAGTGGTGTGGCGTCACTCTCGACTCGCTTCTTCTGCGGCCACTTTGCTCGGTGATGGTAAGGTGTGAAGTAAAGTGAACGGACCGAAATCCCAGCCCAATGAGAAAGAGAACTGGACCACCGAACGCCGAAGCGGAGGATGCCCCGCTACCCGATTTCGAGAGCCGCGATTGGCTGGGCGCAATGGACGCAGGTCCGGTCGCAGCGCATTGCACAGTACGTCACCCCGTCATCTCATCTCATCTCAGATGTCGTTTTACGATGTCGCCTTCAGATTAGCTTTGCCTCGATTCTATGTGACTTCCTCCAAATCCTTCTATTCAGATCTCGTTCGATCTCACTCAGAAAGAAGTCTTTTCGAGACAGCAGAAGACCTCACTTGAACGGAAGAATACCAAGCTGAGGACCAGAATTCACACCGCATCGGCTCCAACCCCCTCGAACGGATCCGGACTTCACCAGAGTGTACACGCCCAAAGCGCAACTCCGACCAAAAGGGGAGGAACCCGCGCTTGTCGTCCGGGAAGTTTTCCTGATCCCCCAAAACATCAACAGCCAAAAGGAACATCGCCCGTCGCCCGCGATGGTCGTCGTAACGCATCCAAAAGAATGCGAGGTCGTCCAACCTGCCACGCCGCGTGGTCGTTCTTCGACGCCGCTCTTCCTCATCCACGATGGCGGCGGAACGACATTCGCCTACCACTGCCTATCGCCCCTCGAACGCGCCGTCTTCGGCATCGCGAACCCGCGATTCCACTCCGGGACGCCGTGGGACGGCGGGGTCCCCGAGATGGCGAGGGCCTACCTGCACATGATTCGCAACACCGTCGCCTCGGCCGAGTATCCCCCCATGGCGCCGTGCACGCTCACGAAAGAAGGGAAGAAGAAATGGAAGATCCTCCTCGGGGGATGGAGCTTGGGAGGTCTGCTGTCGCTGGAGATCGCGCGGCTGCTAAACACGGGGAGGAACGAGCTCGGGCCGGACGAAGGTGTTGACGGCGACGACGTGGAGATTGTGGGCATGGTTATCATCGACAGCGTGTACCCCGTCTGGCCCGTCGGCTCCGAGGTGAAGATTGGGAAGTGGATCGAAACGGGGGAGGCGGAGCACAAGAACCTGAAGCTGGCGAGGCGGGCGATGAAGTTGGCCGGCGGCATGGTCAAGGTCTGGAGGATGCCCAAGTGCGGTGCCGCCTTCAGGAACGGCGTCGACTACGAAGAGCAGGATGGGCCGCAGGTGGAGAAGTCGTTCTACGGGAGCAGGGAGGAGAAGGAGACGGCGGAGGTCGTGTGGGATCGGCCGCCGAGGGCTGTGCTTGTTCGGGCTGCGGATCCTGTACCGATGCCCGAGGGGATCAGTCCTGTCGATGTGTACCGTGGCGATGCGAAGCTGGGGTGGGACGGGTATTGTCCTGGCTATGTTGAGAAGTGTCTGGTGACGAAGGGGAACCATTTTGACATGTTCTCTTGGGGATACATCGAGGATATCACGGCGCAGATCTCCCGAGCGTGTGGATACCTGGAGGACAGCAATTGACGGAGGTCTGGGGGTTGTTGGATGGGAACAATCAATGGATAGGGGTGTACCGACAGTCGAGGAATAGAAGGCGTCTGGAGCTATCGGGCACACGGAACCAAACGGCATAACACACCAAACAGATTGAGTAATACATGCTTAGAGTATTTGAACTGGAGTGACATTTGGAAAGTAACGGCAGAGGAACATTTGGAAAGTAACGGCAGAGGAACAGCCGTGACAACCGCGAGGGCATGGTCTGGGTTTGACAGCCCTCTCCGCCTTTGCTTCCAGTGGGCTCTGATGCACCCCCATCGTAGCAGCACCTTTCCTCCAAAGCAGGCCATTCGTTGCTCACATATCCTGAGCCGAGATCTATGGCCAAATAGCAAGTCTGCCTCGTATACGCCTACTTCCTTGCAGGCTCTTTGATACTGGTTATAGATTCTCACCGCCCATGTCTCGGGACATGTACCGTCTCGAGCATAGTTACGTTCGAATTACTCCTGGCCTGTTGATGCCGTCGTTTTGCTCCTGCCGGCCATCGCCATCGCTGTCGTCACTTGTTTCGTTTTCCCATAGATTATTCGCCGACGCCAACAACCAGCAACAACAGAAATCGCATCGAGAATATGATCCTGTGCATCTCTGGCCTCCTACAATCAGTTCGAGGCATCATTTTCTTCGTAAATAATAGCAAGAAACAAGTTAAATACAGTAAAAAGAGATGCTCGTGCCGAGATTCGAACTCAGGTATCTGCCTCTTCAGGAATGCCATGGGAGGGCAGCATGCTAACCACTGCATCACACGAGCTGCCTGTTGATGAAGGCGACAATGGATTCAATTTAAGAGGAATGGATGTCGAAGTGGCTATGGGTGAAGAGGGAAGCAGCGGGAGTGGCAGCCTCAGCCTGCCTCCTGCCTGTTTGCTTCGCAACAAAGCAAACGGAAGGCAGGCACCGGAGGACCCACTCGGAGGCAACACTCCTTCCGTGCCGCACGATGCGCAATAACCTGAGCTCCTTCTTCCCCCATCCAGGCAGCGGCTTGGTGCAGGACGTCACCCCTTCATGTCGTCTTTCGTCCGTCGACAAGGCTTCGTCCACCCCGGCTCATAATCTAACCTGATCTCCTGCTTTAACTTGCCCTCCCAGACCCCTCCGGCAAAACCACCTCCACCCTTTCCGTTTCAATCACCACCGCTGTCGCTGCATCCTTCCGAGCACTATCGATGGCCACCGGCGCCTCGGTTCCCCTGGACCAAGCCTCGAGGGGCGTCGTCAAGACCTTGCGAACCGCCCCGAATCCATAAGCAGCAACGTACATCATCAACAAGCTCCACATGGCCCATGCCGTCGCAACAATTTGGAGGATGAACCACGGCGAATCCTGCAGAGATTCGCTGAACGACCATCCCATCTTTTCCTCGAATTCGACAACGGCAGCGGTGAAGTCTTGCCTGAAGTCATCGTACCCTTCTCCGCCGTTCTTCATGTCCTCCTTCTTCATGTCATCCAAAGATGACACGAAGAAGTAGAAGAGGCCGAAGAGAGTGAAGAGGAAGAACATGAAGACTATGCGAGCGATTTGCAGGAGCCAGGTTATCGAGAAGAGGAAGAGAACGAGAGCGCCTTGCGGCGAGCCGTTGTCAGCTGTCGCTAGCCATGTCGCCAGGTTGGCTCGAGACGGGAAGGTTGGGCCAGATGCCGCTACAATAAGTTTGGCTACAAGGAAAGTGAGGAGGGAGGGCCAGGCGACCAGTTGGAGAATGCCTGGTTCCTGGTCGACGGCTGTCCCGGCCAAGAGAACAAGAACGAGGAGACTCCATGTGCCGAGGAACGCGACGGCAAGGCCGGTGTAGAGCCACGAGGTGGCATACCGGAAGATGTTGGCCATGGTAACGCCAAGAGCCCGAGCCGCTCACTGTTGGGATTGAGGTATGAACCAGCTCTCTCTTTGGCTCAAGCAAAGTGATCTGGTTTGTATGTCGGTAAGAGTTAAGATGCTCGACGCCGACACTGGAAGAAACTCACTGAGCCAATCCACTCGATTCCATCCGTCAATTTCAGTCAGCTGTCTGAATGTCTTCTGGGCTTGAAGATGGACAGTTACAGTGGAGATGAAAGGGGTCCACTGGTGCCTGGGGTTAGATGAAGCTAACCTTGAATGGTTTAGCCTCTGTTTTCGGGAAACACGTGCGTTGAAGTACTCTGGCCACGGCTTTCTCCTCACAATGAACGCTGACTGAGTGACACCCAAATGGAAATCTTGCACACAACCTCGTAATCTACTTTTAGAACTGGAAACGATGGTATTTCTGACTCGTTGCAAAAAGCTGCGAACTGATGGTTCGGCAAGATTACCTCTCTGTAAGCTGCAGCAGAAGCCAATTCAAGTCAGCAATCCGTGGGTGAAGCCACTAGATCGATATTATTAGCATCATGATATGTATGAACACCGCATCACCTCTTACATAGTGTCTAGATATCAGATCTAGGCAAAGCATCTCATTTAGTTCCACTCATCCACAAAGTTGATTCGTGCTTGTTGCTATAGTGCACTGACATCGTGCACGTGGAAGCAAGCGGCGGATAGCTATATCCAGACCATAGCACCAACTCCAAACAAAATCATACAAACGTTCATTACAGACATCGAAACTTCAACTGATCTTTTTCGTCCCCTGATTTGGAAGGGGCTGGGCTCGTTCTAGCTTGACATGACGTGAGACGTAGTAACTTCGGACGAGGAATTATTGAAAGATTTTCCCTAATCCTTTTGCCTTGATTATTTTTCGGATGAAGAGTTCTGGACGACACCAGAGATAACCTACGACCAGAGATAACCTACGGCAAATAGTGCCCGAGCGATTACCCCGGCTGAGCTCCGAAGAGCTGAAGCCTCGGACGGTCAAGCTTTGGGGCCAGTTGTGTACCGAAAACCGACTTTCCAACACTAAGCAGAGAAAAGCCTTGTTAACCAGATGAGATGTCGTCTCCAGAGCCGCAGGCTGCCATCCCATGAGCACTCGGGCCTAGACGTAGGGGAACGGGAGTTTAAGTGATGGCATGAACCCTGACCTCCAAGGCGACGGTCTAGACGCCGGTGCCGGTCTCAAACCTCCGTATTGCCAAGCTTTCTCGATAGTTAAGAGATCATGGGAGTTATATACGGTCATGAAGGTCGTCCCGAGTGATTCTGATTTTCGCAAGCTCTCTTCATCAGCCTTCATCGTTCCTGGACATACGTTCTACACCTCCCACCAAAGCCGCATTCACATGTTCGGACCTCATCGGTAGAGGTCCCTTGCAAGTCGCGAGCCTCGACGTTGAAAGATCTTGGTATACTTACAATTCTTCCCGTAGAGGAGCTACAGCACGACGGGCCAACGGACCCAGCCAGATCAACTACATCGTCAACGCGCGCGGCGCCAACAACGTGAATTCTCAACAAGTTCGCTTTTGCCGGGCGCCGTCACAGACACTCGCTACGCCGCGCCCACCACATTCCTGGGCTCTGCAACCCCATCGTCAACCGGGACGACCAGGTCACGAACATCGCAAACGTCTTCGCCGCAGCTCGTCTCGCAGGAACTGCTTCCTCGAGAGACTCCCTCTTCATCTTTCTTGGGACCCAACGCCGGAAATCATGTGTTGAACACCTACAACACAACCACCAACCAGGCTCAGACCACACACCAGCCTGATTGGAACTATCAGGTCCAAGTTTGCTCGGGTATGGCAGTCCTGTCTTTCTGGTCTTGTTTCGTCCTGGAACTAGGTCGCGGACACCAATCTCCAGATAGATCTACTACGCCGGAGCCCGCAACTTCATGTTCCTCTCTGTGCTCCCGGCCGAGCTTATCCCCCGCATCCAAAAGCGCGGCGCCCCAGACATTGCAAGGGTCGCCGGCTTTGCTTCGCAACTACCAGACTGCCGTTGTTGCTCTCGACAACGAGCTGAACAACAATCCTGCTTACCGCGGCCAGATCACCATCTTCGCGCCGGACTTCACGCAGACCCTCCCGGACATCAAGAGCGGTGCGTTGACAACTGGTCCGACCGCCAGCTACTTGGGACCGGTCCGCGGATACCGTGCAGATGCAGAGCTCATCGGCGTTGTCGTGTAAGTATCCTCCTCTTTCCTCTTGAGTGCACAAGCCAAACCAGATTTCCCGGGTAAAAGGGCTTCCCCCAAAAGAGATGACTAACGAACTTGCCATCACTCTTCTAATCCTCCTAACCCCGACTACACGTCTCCCAACTGCCAGTATCGGGCATGCAAGTACCTGTTGCACGATGAGATTCACTTCACCTCCCCGGCTCACTGCGAATATGCACTCAACTCCCTTAGATCTATGGGTGTCACAGCAACTCCCCAGCAGTTGTCCCAGCAGTTGTCCTGCCAGATTGCCCAAGAAGCAGCCGTTACAGCGTTTTGAAAGGCCTCAGGAGAAGGGTAGCGACAGATAGAAACTCGAGACTCATTGAGTGAAAAAAGCAAAAGATATCTCCTCGACGGGGAATTGAACCCCGGTCCCCGGCGTGACAAGCCGATATCCTCACCACTAGACTATCGAGGATTAACATCTCTGGATTGAGATGTCGATTCCGGCTGCCATCGTGACTCATATTGCAAGAGCTTTTGGCGTGGAGTGGGTTCAGGGTTCAGTGGACTTGACTAAGTGGAGCCATCGATCTCCCGCGGATGAATCTACAACAGGGTTTTCAAAGGAGAATGAAACGGCGGGATTGATAGAGCGCGTGCCCAGATTTGCATTTGATTTGCGTTGAGTTCAAACAGTAGTTTCCTTTAGAATAGTGACGCTGCGGCAAAGGTGACAGCCGGCGAAAGTAGCGTGATGGTGTTCTTGCCACGGCGCCGGCGGCGGTCGGCACCCGGTGGCCGGCTGTGGGTGCCGGCTTCGGCTACCGCTGACCGGTAGCTGCGCAAAAACAATGGCGGCAGTCCGGGCATCTTAGCCGCTAATAAGTCTCCTTGAGTGATGCCAGAGTTTCGGTAGCGTGTTTTCATCAAAAACACACCATGTAATAAATATATGACAGCACATGCTTTTGCTTACAAAGACGCCATACGAAGGAGAACTTGCTATTTGATGGTCAGTTATAGATATACTACGCATACTGACCATGAACCTCTTGAATACTTCCAACAGAAACATATAAGGAGAAACGAAGAGCCAGCCACATTAGATGAACTTCAACACAGCTCCCACAACGTCATCGACATGTTGCTTGATACTATCCGATATCTCTCTTTGCCACGGTCAAACCTGCTTACATACATGCCTGAACATAATTGTTCCACTGATATAAGCCAACGCTGGCCAAAAGAAACTTGAGATAAGCCTGGGTTTGGATGGACGATTGAGGAGTTTCTCCCGCAACCTGCTAGCAATCTACTGGTGATGGTTCTTGTCCAGGTTGAACATACCAAACGAGTCGCCAACGGTTTTCTTTTTTTTGAGAGGGGGGAGGGGGGGGGGGGGGGGCGTGTCTCTATGTGACCGTTTTCAAACATGTCCTGCGCTCAAAATAACTGATAGGTGGGAACGCGCATTGCCCTGGCATATGGAATGGCTGATAACATGTTCTCACCGACTTGAAGCTTTCTTTCTTTCTGATTCCACGCGTGGTAGAATGAAAACCGTCCAAATTTATGGACAGGGAACTCCGGGGAAACCAATAACGTTAATACTCAACCCGAACACGACACGCGATTGTTCCAATCCGCTATCTAAACCTTCCGGCATCGGGTAACATGCTCGAAGCATGAGAACCCAGGCCATCGTCCCCGCCCGTTGCCGAACCGAGGAGGGACCATGCCGAAGGTGTTGGCTCTCTGCACTATCGCATTCTGTCCATAGGATCATGGAGAGACCACCACGTCTAGCTTTTCTGTAGCATTCGGCAAAAGACCTGAAGCCACGCAGCAGCTCTGTCAATCCCACGAAATGCGGCGCATCGCGGCGGACGGGGACAAGGGTGCCACCGGACGATGGAGATAAAAGGAATGGGCCCATGAGCTGGCTAACGACAACTTCGTCGCTCGGGAAAAGTATGCGACGATCATCAAATAATCGGTCGTTACAGGAGCACGAGACGCAGAAGCCAAGGCAATCCCGCTCCTTCCGACGTACGTCTGCTGGAAGCTTCCTCCCCACCCCCCGCCCACCGGAGCAATTCCTCCGACACGCTTGCCGCACTCCGCAGCCCCGCAGACGGCGCGGCGGCATCACGAGCTTCAGTTTTCCCGGACCCTCACGCTGCGCATGGAAACAGCTGGATCAACAGAAAAAATGGCACCATGACCGGAATATGCTCCCACGGGGTATCGCTTGGCGCGCAGCCATCCCATCGATTTCCTAGTTTGGAAAGTGACAACTTGTCATTTACTGTAGTAGTCCCCATCTCCCATACCTCCTCTCTCACCGTTTTGCTACGGTCTTTCCACCGTTTTGCGCGCGGGCGAGGTTCCTTCATCCCGCATCAGCGTCTTGCGCGCTACGGCACGAGTCTTGTTTGGTCTCAAGAGTCTCGCTCGGCCTCGCCTCAATGACGGCCGTTGGCCGAGCCCTGTCGCAGCCTCAACGACGAGGGCATCGTCCTCACTCCTCCTCTACTTTCCGCCTAGGCAAGACGTGAAGCCGAAGTTGGCGATGCGTTCATCGCATGTCTTTTGGTCTCGACTCATCCGTAATGTGACATTAGACGGGGGAAAATAAAACCACCGCCCGCCGCACCACGGTTCTCCGACGAGCGCTGATCTCGCGCGCCCGCCAGAATGAATACCACAACCGCAGCTCATGCTGTTGAGACGCAGGCGTTCCACCGCCGCGATGCGCGTCCTCGTTCACTTACAGCCCGTCGTCATCCTTCCCCCCCTCTCCCCCAAAATGAGCACGAGAGCACCCGGCGGCCAGATTCACAGCGCACAAACCAAGGTCGCGGATCAGGGAGACGCCTAGTTCATCCCCTGGCGGTCAATCATGCAGTGTGCCCTTCCATCATCGTACATTGCCGCCGCATGTCCTCCCGTCCACGGCGCTCTAGAACCCCAACATCACTTCCCAAACTCCAATCGAAACCCCGGTCCGTCTCGGCGGGTAACATCAGCGTTCCTCCCTTTTGGGACTACAGGTCCGAATTGCCGGTGGGCGTATCCTGGGGTGAGAGAAGAAGAACCACATCCTTCCACATGGTGTGTTGACAGAGACAGAGGTAGAGAGGCCCTCGGGATGCCGAGGACGGCTATTGCGTCAGAGGGGGGTCACGGCAGATGAGGGCTTTTTTTCTGGCGGTACTGCTGTATCGAGGTTGCTAGGATGGATGGATGGATGGGTAGGCGCGACTAGCGCGTAGCAAGGCAGGACGCCTCAAGATTGCGTTGCATGAAGATATTGACACACCCCGAAGGAAAAGAAAAGAGGCATATGCCGCGGCGTAAGGAGGACCCTCACCTCGCAGCCCGACATGGTGACTTTTGAGGAAGTGCCTAAAAAATTCCTGCGTCCCGCGAAGTCTCTGCCATCGCGCAGCCCGAATTGGTCGAATCTTTCTTTCAGATGGCAGACGGGAGCTGGGAATGACCGGATGAAAAACTTCGACCGACGGCTCGCTGACTGGAGCAAAACAACAAAACAGCCACACCAGCGCAAAATCTGGCTTCGAGCCGTCAAAACCTCTTTTGATCGTGGCCTGTCATGTCCAGCCAAGCCAGGATCGATGGCGCCATATCAAAGGAAAGGGACGTCGGCAACTACACGACAAAAATCAAGGAATTGGAGGCTGTGTCGGTTGGACTGCCAACGACGCCGCCCATATAGGCCTGACGAGATGACTTTGCTGGTCCTGCCGGGAACTGCCTGAAGGAGCAGGCCATGGAGAAAGAGAGGGAGCCCAATGCAATAGAGCCGCAGTGCAGACTGTCTGCACCCATCAACCTTCGTCCTCGACAGAAATATGAAATGCGGAGAACGGTTTGGGGGAAAATACCCAATGGCCGGGAATTTGACAACCTGCTCCCCAGATCCCAGCAGGGTTCGAAGACGGTCTAGAACTCGGTGAGGTGGCATTTCGAAAGGTCTCCATCAGCAATGACTCCCTCTAGGGCATCGATCAGCACGCTTGTCCCCAGTGTAAAATGTTCAATGGCCCCCACCAGCTGGGCTTAAGTTGGGCTTAGGCTGGACTTGAAGCAGCTGGATTTTTCCACGAACACCCCTCTCCCTGCAAGATCCCACGCCCGGCGGGCTGACAAGCACTAGAAATGAGGACAGGGTCGGCGATATCGACTGGAGCAAGGCCGCGGGCATCGGGATGAACGCCTCGGGGATGATGATGTATGGGGATGTGAAGAACGGGCTGTCGATAGTCCAAAAGTCCTCTAGGAACCGGACTTTCAGAATTGAGGCGTAGACAATGAACGAGCAAGTGCGGTCCGGTATCCAGTGGGCTTCCGAGCGGAACGGAATGGCTTCGTCAAACCCCGGATAAAGCGGCGCTCATCGAAGATTCGAAGATGCACAACCGAGCCCGGCTGACAATCACGATGACAAGAGGGCACAGACGGACCGGCAACTCTATAGAACATGAGACGGTGAGCCGTTGAAAGGGTGCCGTTGGCCAATAGCGGTCGCTAATATCGATGCCTAGCATCGGGTGATGGGCAACTCTGATCGCGATCGCAATCTAGCCGGATCAACGTCAGGTGCACGGCTGGGCTTAGTAGAGTTGGTCGTAGGCGTAGTGCGGATGCGGCTGTATTATGCGAATCGGGGCACGATTTTCTCGAAGGGATGGAATCAAGAGCTAGGAGGCGAAGAACGCAAGCTAGCCACGGAGAAGAAGAAGAAAAGAAACGTAAGAAAAATAGACGAGCCGAGGGGAAAAGGCGCCCATGTTGCAAGGGGCGGAGATAACGACAGGGGAACAAAAAAAAAAAAAAAGACGAGTCGCCTCCAATGGGAAAGATGGATAAGTGTTTGAAAAGACGATGGATCGAGATGGTGAAGAGAATGAAAATTGGAAACATTAGCATGTCATCGAGATCCAGATAGTTGGGAACAAGGTATCCGGCCATAGCGCGCCGGCGACAAAAGCACGGATAGACGGTCAGCGTTTCGATCGCGTTTCGTTCCGATGACGGACATTGTTACGGCTGCGGATGACATTTCCGAGCTACGAGGGGGTTGAAAGAAGAAGAAATGGATACGACAATAAAGATCTGAGACGCTATTGGATTTTGGAGACTTACGGGATGAAGGTCGTATTCTTCCATGTCGATGTTGGTGTCGATGGGAGATTTGCGCGGAGGGAAAAAAGAACGGGCGGCTTGCCTGTAAACCAGCAATGGCCTGCCTCTGTGCGCGCCACAACCGGGATGGCGGCGCCGGAGGATGAGGCTTGTCTCGGTATTACATCGAACCGCGGATTTAGGTACCTTGGCACATCTTTGTGCTGTTTGAGAGCAATGTTTGAGAGCAACATTCATATTGCGTGTATACCGCGAAACTGAGAACCAAGGGTTTGGGTAGAGACTGTTGGGTTGTTCGCTTGGGGATATAGATCTCAACGCTATCGATAGAGTCGTTCTCGTCCTTGGCCCCAGTGTATGTAAAGTAATTCCTAGCCATGCTTGGAACCAAGTTCGCATAGCTTCTCAACATGTCACCTACCATCCCGGAGCACCGTAGACACAACGAAAGAGCAAGGGAAACAACCAAGCCTTGACAGCCTGGCCGTCTATGCGTATCATCGGCTGTTCGTGCGCACCCGCGCGTCAGTCACCTGCTATGCCCATCGAGCGTTCGTCGAAGTGGTCATGATGCACACTGTTCGAATTAAGTCTCCGTGCGGTGCGTAGTATTGCATAGGCGATCATCAGCAACACACAAGACGTACAGTACCTCGCCATCGAAAAACCCCTCGGGATGCCGAGAACGAACTATGTACATCCCCACACGTCTACCTAGCTGCTGCCGGGAGCGGATGGAGAAGTCGATGGTTGATGGGGCTTACAACGGGTAAGGCTCGACAAGGCCGATCAATCTGCCGTGATTGGGCTCATTTTGTGCGTCGTGGATGTCTTGTGCCCGTGGAATTGTTCGATGCGGGCAGGAGTCGACGATGGAGGGAAGAGTCACCGTCCATCCTTTGCCAATCATCCCATACTGCTAGTCGCGGCCGTGGGTTGATGTGGCGAATCGCGATGTGAGATTGTTCGCCCCTCCGCTGGCCTCCGTTGGGCATATCAAATCCAACATCGCCGATTCGAAATGTGAAAGAAAAAAGCACACTCGCGACGAACGGAAAGGGGTGCTTTGTGTGTGTGTATGAGTGAGAGAGAGAGAGAGAGTGTGTGTGTTTTGCGCTGGCACTTGGAACAACCGATATAACATGCCGAGGCCGAGCTATTGCTGGTACTCAGAGACACCCACCGATGAACCGCAGAGGGCGGACTCACGGTCAGGTTGACATTTTGGGTCCCGAGGGAGGATAACGAGCAGTAGGCCGGCGGTTTAGGCACGCCATGGGGGGAAATATGAGTGTTCGCGCTCGCTGGCAGGATGGGAATTTGTTCGTCTGATCACGATGCCTCGGGAAATTGATCGATACCAGACAAGGAACTCGATGGCCAGTGAGAGTCTACCGCTTCCACCCCCCGTCCTGACCCCTCCCCCATTACAGTACTGCCGGCCACGCCTTCTGGCTCTTGGATGATACTCGTAGTAACAATTGGTGCGCAGTAGCGCCCTCGCCGCTCGGGTAGCCGTGGACTAATGTGCGGCAGCGGTAGCGAGACCCCGTGGCCGCTCAGACAGAGAGGAAGAAGTGCGAGACACTTTGACACACGGCACCTGCTTTGACACTTTTGCGGCTCGATTATCTGATAGTTGTATAATTTATCATTCACCTTCCCGCAAGGGTCCTTCTTCGATGAGTCGAAAAAAAGGGAGTCCGTCGTCCGTGCCGAGCCCGAACGCTCGATCCGGCCTGATGATTGGTCGCGCTGTCTCAAGTTGTGCCGGCGTCAGGTCTCTTGCACAAAATTGCTGGGCATGAGACGACGACGACTCAAGTTAATGCCGTGCCCAGACCGAATGCGAGAAAGGTGGATGAGGAGGCTTCGGGGCCGCAGCTCACCACACGGAGCGGCTCCCCCGGCGCGGGCGGACTTGCGGGGGTCGCAACGGGATTTCGTACTGGATTGGTATCCGGGCGCGAATACCTTTGAGGAGGTAGGAAGAAGTCGAGGCATGGGCGTGAGGAAATAAACCTCACGACTTCCCCGGCGTAACGTTCATCGCGACGTAGCAGCCGTAGGGAAACCATATTCCCATCAGCAAGCCTCCACGTCGGTAGAAATCTCATACAGCGCTAACAGCTCACACACGAAGTAGGCGGCGCGAAGTGGTAGTGATGTGTACCGTGTGTGCGCGACGGGAGCAGTAACAAGGGGGGCGGCCTCGGCTGGCTTTGCTGCAGCCTCAGCCACAGGCGCGTTTCTGATGGTGAGATATTGGGGAATTGACGCAAAGGTCTGACGCGGCAATGAATACACAATACACAATCTGGGGGCGGGCCTGCGTGGTTAGAATCTGCAGGGGATCTCTCTTTGGTTGGGCAATTCTACTGCCTGTCTCGGGGGAAAGAGGTTGCACTCTTTCCCATTCTGTGCTGTCTTTCGGCCAGGTGAATGGTAACGAGACGTGAGGGGCCGGGAATCGTTGCAGAGTCTCGAGCCCGACGATGCCCATGCGAGATGGCCGATGGAGGCACCTGATGAACGATGCGGAGTAAGTGAGTGCATAGTTTATAGCTGCTTGGCGCTGGGGATAAGCTTCTTGGGAGAGATTGTGTAGCGTCTGTCTGACTGTCTGTCTGGGTGAAGAACGCGAACACGCACACGCGAGAGGAACTCCGAAACCTCTTTACTCGCATACGACCGACAATACTGTACCGCTCACGCTATCGTCCCCATCCCTGGTGTCTGCCCTATGGAAGTCACTAATAACTGACATTGACTTGACAAGTTGTTGAAAACGAGCCAATCCGAGAGGTGCATCGCGAACGAGACAGCATCGAGAGATGGGCCGGCGCAAAGATCAGGCTTTGCGGTAGGCACACGACCACTCAGGAACGCAAGCCACACACTACATAGTACGAGAGACAAAAACGCATAGCTGAAGGAAACGGGGGGCCCGTGTTGGGAATCGCGAGAAGCATGGGAGATCGACCGGGGTGGGGTCTCAGGACCTGAGGACGCAGCCCACAAGGATCGAGAGTTTGCGGGAGTCATCACACGTCTTACCGTCTTAGGGGCAGTTAATCGTCTCTTCTTACGGATACTACTGTGCAGATGTTGGCTTGGGTACGGGTCCACTGTTATCATCGTTATACAGCATCGCTGCTGACAAAAACAGAGGAACCCTAGCCGCGCTAACATTGGAAACCCACGTGAAGGGATACTAGTCACATTTGCTATTACCATGTGGCTAACTCCGTATTCCGTAACACCCGGTGATCCCGTCTGACAGTCCGTCACTGCCGAGCCAACTTATCCTGTGCCTGTTATCTGCATAGACGGTGGGTAAGGCGACATGTCCACCGTAACAGCAACACCCCTCGCTCTTGGCAGGCTGACCAAGACCGGGGAGGGGGGGGGGGGGGGAGGCTGGGAGAAGAACGTTTTTGGGGGAACATGAAGCAAAAGAGGTGGTGCCAAAGGCAGCTGCTGCATTGACCAACCACGGGACTTTGTGGCTTGAAGCTCTTGGGGGGAACTACCGTCTCGAGATTGTGTGGTGTACTATATGTTGATAGACAAGTATTATCAGTGCCCACAGATGGTTCTTTTGCTGCGCCCTCAAGATTCATAATTCGCCGGGAATAGGCACAACGCAGCCACTCCTGCCCTGTGTTCTGCTAGCCCCCAAAAAACCAACGAAAGAAAGAAAGAAAGGCCGGCGAGAGAACATCGAGGAAGGTTGCTAGAAGAGGGGTAAACAGAGTTCCTGTCTAATTAGCTGGTGCCTCGAAGGCTTTTTGACAGGCGCGGGGAGGGGAGGGGAGGGGGAACTGAGGGGGAATCGAGGGATTGATTGGAAATTGGAAATTGGAAAATGCCATGACGGGAGAATCACGCCATGGTGGGAAAGGGTAGGCTCGTGAGTACATGGCAACTTCTTCTTCTTCGACGGATGCAGCGGCAGAGCTTCGTGGCCGTCAACTGACTTGTGTGTGTTATTAATAGTTGGTGTGTTGTCTGAGGCGCACTGCTTGGTGAAGGTCTGTCGTCGTTCTCTCCGCCTGGCCAGACATGGTGGTCTAGACTAGCAATAGACGGTCAAGTTGAGTTCTTGGCTTGATAGAGTTCCCCATTATTAGGGTTCAATTTCGAGATTGATGGTGCGCTCGCTGCGCGCCTCTTTTCCAGGTCGTCTCGGCGGAATCCTATCAAACCCCGCCCTGACCGAGTTCCTGCTCACGATGGATCACTCTTCAAATTTCCTCGCAGCAGCCTTCAGGACTCGGCGTGTCTGGGGTGAATTGCTAACCTTGCGTGAAGCAGAAATGTTTCTCTCCCACACATTCTCGGCCCTAGGCAACGCCTTGCCTCCCCCCCCCCCCCCTTTTCCTCTTAAGGAGGGAGCAGAGATAATGGCATGATTTGCGGGTTAGGAAATAGTCACAGAAACAAACAACTCGCAGAGGCAATAGCGCTGAAGCAAACGCAGATTGATGACAAGCTGGTCCATGCTTTCCTCTTCGTTGTTATTCGTTGTTATTCCTCGCTGCCCATCTTTGGTGTTGGTCTCTGCTTCCATAGGGGTCCATGGATGGACCACCTCTCCTTGGTCTGTTTTTGTGGTCTCCAGTTGCAATATACAAGAGACAGCACCGCCCGTAAGCCAAACAAATTCCCCGACCCCGGGTCCCCGACGCACGACAGCGCAGCCATGGTGCCGTCGGTTCGCCGAGAGACCCTCCCCGGGACGCCGGGATATGGAGTCCATGGAGAGCTCTGGGACCGCGACATAGCCCTTCGGGATGAGGGGTTAAGGTTGCGGCAGTAAGGAGTAGAGAGGCACATCCTCTGTTTTCTTCTCTGCCTGTCCGCAGCAGCATATCCTGGCTAGAGGGATAGTCCCAGCACCATATCAACCACGCGGAAAGGGTCACACCCGGCGCTGCTCAATGGAGGCCGAACTTCTCCTTTGACCGTAAACCCCGGGACCCCTACAGAAGCAGTTTGCGGCAACATGCAATTCCTTTCCACCTTGGCATGGTTCCGTCCGTCCCAAGGCCGTTCAGAATTCGAGGACGCTCCCGCGGCAGTGGCTGCCACAGTAATTACCCACGCACGGGTTTGAAAGCAACGTTTTGGGCGTGGTGCGTCCGCACACACGGACGCAGTATCCGTACGAACATGTGCTCTCGCTGTCGCTGTGCGCGCAATTTGCCCAATGTGTTTTGTTTTTGCCCGGCGAAGGGTGTGTTTCCCAAATTCTTTTTTAAAAAAAAAAAGTTTTTTAAAGGGAGAGCGTGTTATCGATGCCATTACCGTAATAGTTAGTGCAAGATCAATCCCAGACGCTCGTCGGCGCGACCCAAGTCTATCCGGTCGTCGCCAGATATTCCGAGGTCTGATCAAGGGATTGCGAACGTCTCCAGGTCGGAGCGAGACGATAGTCCACTACTATCGGCGATCCGTCGACGATCTGGGGTGCTCCCCGTCATGGCGCTTGGCCTTCATCTCCTCCCTACTTCAGCACCTTCTACTACGGTAAGTTCTCACGAGCCAATGTGTATGTGTGTGTGTGTGTGTGTGTGTGTGTGTGTGTGTGTGTGTCTTTTCGCAGATTGTGACCATTCACAGCGCGTGTTGGTGGCGAGCTGCGGCCCCCCCGGGATCGACGAGATTCCCATGTCCGCCCCCAGGAACGATGGGAATTCTCCACGGGTTGGCATATTCGGGGATATCGGAGCGTGAAACCTTCAACCTCGTCCTTTTTTTTTTTTCCCCCTCTTTTGACATGTCTCCAGTTCTTGTCTAGTGTGACTGCTTCGGCATCGTTGGAGAGAGAGCTGCCCTCCACGGGATACACGCACTCACGCGCGGCCGCTCTATGAGACGCCTAAGTTCCACGTAAGACGTCCGGCGTCGACATTGCTTTCGCGGCCCCGTGTGGCCCCGTCTCGATGGAATTGAGGACTCTCGAGAACCGAAGGAACCAGCGACAGTCGGCGCCGCAGGTTCAAAGCTAGCTCCGCCCTTTCGTGTCGGGTTGATCCTCCTCCCTCGCCTCGCCTCGGACCCCAGAGGTCCTGTAATCGAGATGCGCAACCAAGCCACTCTCGACCAGCGTCTCGGACTGATAAGCTCTTAGTATTGCCTCGGGGGACCGATCAAGCGCTGCAACGTGGACATGGGAAAGAAGAGCCAGAGGAGGCCCAGAAGGATGATTGATCATATTATTCCATGTTTGGACCCTGAATTTTCCAGGACAGGTCGAAGGAATATTAAAAAGTCCCCGATGTCCCCTCCCCCAACGCTCATCTGCCGTTCCCGCCCCTAGTCGAAATGCACCCTTTTGCTTCTTGTTGTTGTTGAGTTCATCGGCAAACGTTTCCTTTGTCTTCTTCTTCTGAGTTCTGAACCCTCGTCTTACCGACACATACGGCTGGCTCGTTGCTTGAACAAGCTTCCCACCGGTCTGGAGAAACTATCGAGTGCTCCTTGAAGGAGGACTATGCCCTAGAACATCCTCGAAGGATACGCTTACGCAGTGCGGAAGCAAGGCAGGCCTCATAACGAAGCGAAGAGCAGGCCTCGGAACCTATCGAAACCCAAAGATACCGCCAACTTACCTCACGATTACATACAACCTACAGTAGCGGCACTGCCCAAGGCTAGCTGGTCGACTCATCAGAACTCTTGGGGCCGACGTGTCGAGATCAACTCGACCAACCATCATCGACCATCCCGTTCCTCCCTCTTTACACTGCCATCTCGGCTCTGCTGTTGCCAAGCAGCCCGCGCCCCTTCCCGCTCAACTGGCGCCCCGGTAGAGCGTATTCGTGCTCGTACGACTCTCCTCTCCCTCTCTCTCCTGCAGGCTGCAGGCTGCATCATTCCCACCCCCCTTCAGTTCTTGCATACGTGCACTCGCATCTCCCGTATTAATGAAATGCAACATGGGCTAACTAATAACGCGAGGCCGCAGGAACCTTAGCCCACAAGCAACTTTACCGCACAACCTACCGTAACATCGTACCGTCTTCACGTCGGCCTCGACCGTCTCCTGCCCTTCTCCACACACACCGTCTCGCTACAGAGGACAGCTTCCTCTGCTCCGCACAACTTCACCACACGCCCGTTCCGGACAGGACACCCCTCCCTCTTCTTCCCCCCGTCCCTCGGCTTGGCTGGACTTGGCTGGGCTTGGCTTGTGGCTTCTGCGCAGTCTTGTGCCTGACGTTGGCACACTCCCCCGGTTCCCTGTCTTGTCCTCTGACTGAGGCTGGGCTGGACACCAGAGAACAAACCACACATCCTTGTCCTGCTGGACAGCACCAACCCTCCCTGCGCGCCCTACCACTCATCAGCGGCTTTTTTTCTTCCCTCTGCACAAAAACATTGTCGGACGCGAAGGTGACTGAGCGACCGCTGCCTGTCTGCCGACATTTCTAGAGTGTCCGCGCTACTTGCACAATCTACGCTGGGCCTGCCATCGACCATCCGGTCTCTGTCGATCCCACACACCCCCAACAAAACCGCACACCCTGACAGACCAGACAGTTCACCCCCCCCCAGTCCTCGTTTCACTCCTTTTTTTCCTTCTCTGGCTACCCTCCCCTTGCCTACCCACCCCCCTCTTGGGTTGCACACACACACACTCTCTTATCCTCCCCAGGCTACTCTCTCTATATATCGTCAAGCACTCCCACAATTCCTTACGACTACGTTATTGCCAAACCAACCCGAGACTTTTGACTTCAAAAACAAGTAAACCTCCAACCCTCAACCGCATCAAGCCATACCAAGGTGCCAACTGCTACCAATAACTACACCGATCACACAATCCCAAACGACAACACAACAATATGCCTTCGAGCTCACGACCCGCCAAGATTCATTATAGCTCCTCTTCCTCCTCTGACTCCGACGTCTCTTCAGCGTCCTCTTCATACAGACAAAGCATGGACTCCGTCGCAAGACCGATTGCCTCCGTCGAGGTCCTCCGCTGCCTTCGCTGCGCGAGGTCCGTCGAGGCTACCTCCACCGACGACTCCAGCTCTACCGGCATGGTTCGCATCGCGCACAACTTGTACTATTGCGAACGCTGCGCCAAGATGGTTGGCTATAAGTAATTGAAGCCTACCGGGCTTGACGAGGGAAAGGCAACGGTGAACAACACACTCAACAACAACAACCTTCGGCATATCACCCGCGAGCGGAGGATGAGGCTTCCACCAGCACCACGATGACATCGGGTGTCATCACATCAACCTGGAGCGTGCCGGGCCAGACCATTCGCAAGATCATGGACGTATGCGACGGCATCCAGAGTCACAAAAAGAGGAGTGAAATGTCACGACTCAGCTTCGGGTAACGACTTCGATCTCTCTCAGCTCTGGGTCATTGGGCTTCACTGTCTCCTACTTGCTTCAGCACTAGGAAAGCAATGTAAGTCCTACGCTAGGACAAGCCACATGTCGGCGATTCCAGACCGCTTTTGAGTTTGCACTAAGCTCCGCGGAATGGGAACGACGCTGTCGGCCGGGCCGTCTCGTCCTCTGGTTTACCGCGAAGGACCGCCGATCACCTGCACGGCGGCTGGGCTTGCGTTAGCTCAAAATCTTGACTTCTTTGTCCCCTCCAGTCGGCAATAATCGGGCATCTAGAGGGCGGCTATTCGGATAATGAGCAAGAGGGCCAAAAAAAAAAGATGCTCCCCCAATGGCATCAGCCAGCGGGTCTTGTCGACCTTGCTTCACAGGGTCAGCCCGACCACGATGAAACAAACCCACGCGGGCCCCCACGAACACGACCCAGGCACAGGCACAGCAACAGCATCAACACGGCACAACACAGTCAAGCAACGTGGGCATGACAACATCCTGCGTGACGACCAGCACATGTGTCAACAATCAATCAACCACCGTCAACCAACAGCATTACTTACCAACGAACACAAACATGTGCTTGAAACTTCTTTGTCGTCTGTCTGCCGGCTATTGGACTTACGGATGAACGGGCCCGCTTTAGCCGCTGCCGACTCGGCGCCGACGTCGTTTTCGGGGCCCCACCCACCCCACACGGATGACTGTCAATCATTGCTCTTAGACCGTGGCATTGTCATGGCCTGACATGATATGGCAGCCGTCTCCACTGCGGATGGCTTACTCACCTTTCAATCTCGCACGAAAGATTGGTTGAGAAGCCATGTCCTCGTGGTCGGCCAACTCGATGTCTCATCCAACAGTGGCTGAGTGCATCTTCGCTCTCAACGCTGTCTTGTTTTGCTGTTTTCCCTTCGCAAACGAGTCGCTGGCGTCTTCTCAATTCTTGTCTTTGACAGAGCCATATCCGTACTGCCCCAGGGTTAGTGATCCCGCACACAGCGGTCTACCATTGATTGGCCTCGGCCCGGGACAGGCCCACCTCTCTCCGTCTTCGGCCGGTGATTGGTCCGTCGACCGCCTCTTCCGCTTTCGGCAAAACCAACGAAAAAATGGCTAGGCGACCAGCCAGGCAGCAGTTTCCAGCGGTACGTACCTCTGCTGCTCTGCGTCCGCCGTTTGTGGTCGACGAACGCACATGCACTGCGCCGGCCTCAGCTTCCCAGCATGCATTTTCTCATTGAGCCTTGTTCTTTTTTCATCCCGAAAAAGAACACGAGATCCACGATGAGGAAAGGCCACGGCTCTAGCATTTGCGACCGAAATTGCGCCTGTCCCCAGGGGTCCATCCACTGCCGCATTAACAAAGACTTCGCTGGCCATTCTGCTAGCGCTTTATGCGACGATAAGACATCATTGTGCATGATGCTTCAGAACCCTGGAAACGACTTGTCTCGCCACTTCCCCCAATCCCCTCTCTGTGCGACGCCAGAGACGTGCAGCCCTCTATGCCCAGGTTGGCATTCGCGGGTGGCGCGGGTGGGATTGGCTGCGAGACAACTCATGAGTCCTGGGAGAGACTTGGAGAAGAGGGGTTGCAGACGAACGCATGTCGACGACTCGGACGTCATTGGGGAATCATAGGGGTCCTGTTCCCGCACAACAACATTTGACGGGTTCGATTTCCGCCAATCACGAATGACCACCTTTACTAGCGTCTTTGAGCGCCGGCGCGCCTCTGACGTCAACGCGCATGAGCGGTTCCTATTTCTTTTTTATTAGATGCAGGGCAAGACGAAGTGGAATTGGGAATGGGCATGATGAGCGCACATGGGTCCCTCTCATGTCCCCTTTTGGACTTTTGGATTTTGATTGCACGAACTCATAAAAGTTCAACTTGCGGCCTTGGGCGTATACGAATCGGAGCGAAAAGGGAAAAAAGAAGGCTCATGTATCACATAACACCTCAGCCTCTGTGGTTTTGGCGAAAATCTCTTTAGTTATGGCTTCGAAGAAAAGCGGCGGGGCATTTTTGGATTGGGGCGCTTCGGGGGGAGAGTCTGCAGATACCAAACCAAACCGAATAGGGATGATGCAACTCACGAAACGAAATGAACCTTCAAGGATTAAACGAAGCAATTCAGAAACCATCTCTATCTGTCTCGTGGTTCTCCATTCCCTTCTCTTTTTGGTGATCTCTCTCTTGAAGCTAGACAATGTCTCCACCATCACGAAAACGTGTTTGACCCAGCATCCGAGAAACGGTTTCTTCCGGTCTCGGCCGGAAGACTTCCGAGGAATTGTCCCTCAGTGAGGCTAATAATACACACACGGACAGACTCTAATCTCCCGCGCGATTATCCTCGCGGATTGGGATGTCTTGGCGAACGAGTAAACATGGGCAATGATCTATCTCCTCCGGAAGGGGGGATCCTCAGACAATGGATGGGGGGATATGCCTGGAGGACGCATTTTGCGTCTTGGTAATTTTTTTTTCTATCTCCCCCCCCCCCCTTTCACGGACAGACAGCTAGGTGTGGGCTAATCCTCATCGACAGACGACCTCGTTTCTGAGACGACGCGCTCGAGGGAGGGGCGCGATGCTCCGCGGAGCAGCGCACACATAATTCCTTTTCGGCGAGCTTGCGTTGTAACTCGTCCGAGGTGCGCTGTGCAGATTTACTGTACGCCATTGCGTGTGTGTGTGTGTGTGTGTGTGTGTGTGTGTGTGTGTGTGTGTGTGTGTGTGTGTGCTTGTCATGTTGCAAGAGGCAGAAATCCAGTCAAGATCTGATGATGTTTCTAATTATTCCTCCGCGTCATGCTGGTGCTGCCATGGAAACCTGAATCTGCAGATTCTGTTTATTTTTTGGGGGGAAACCCCCCCCCCCCCCCCCATCATTTTTGGGTGCCGACAGCACACTCCCCCTCCAGCCGGCGGAGGGAGGGTCGTGTTTGGTGGTGGTGGTGGTGGTGGTGGTGGTGGCTGTGAGATGGATGATGCATGAGCCGACAACCGAACCAGGTAAGGATACAGACGGCTGCCAGCGAGCTGCATAGACCACCACCGGATGGCGGCAGAAGCAACGTCCACTTTACAGCACAGCACCACAGCCGCAACAACAACAACAACAACAACAACAACACCAATTTGAACCGCATGAATCCATCAACACCACCACCGCAGCAGCAGCAGCAGCGTGGAACAACGACCGTCGGTTCTGCGGCGGTAGGGTAATTATGTATATGCAATGGAGGACGTCCGTTACGGGAAAAAAAAAAAAAAAGAGAGGGAAAGCCACCTCACAGAGGCTCATCAGCCCTGCCTCACGCTTTTATTCGTCCTCGAGTGATGTATCAGAAACCGCGCTGGGCGCGTTATGGTCGGCGGGTGAGAATGGCGTTCTTCTTGTCTCCCGTCGCGACTCGGCGGCCTGCGAGGTTTCAGGTGGAAAAAAGGAAAGAAAAAAAGAAAGAAAAACAGAAAAAGAGAGGTTGAAGAGCGGATGAGCGCGACTTGCGACAGGGTCAGCCCTTTGTCGAGGCGCATCGTGGACGGCGGCATTCCACCAGGAGTAGTACTATTAGGTAGGGTCCGTCGCATTGTAGCATGATAGCAGATCTTTCCCGGAGGCTGTCGCATGTTCGCGCTACCGAGAAGGGATATTGGTTGTAACAGTCTTCGTGGGGAACCGAGGTTCGATCGCCAGTGGCAGCCAGGTCTTTTTTTTCTTTTTTTCTTCTCTACAACCAACATAGGACGGACGAGTTGGGAAATCAGCTCGGAGGGGTGGGGGGGGGGGAAGCCAGCCATACTGAGCGAGCGAGAGAGAGAGAGAGAGAGCTTAACCTTCACATGGTGCAGGGTTGCGCGAGCGAACGTACGAGATACCCAGAGATAACACAGGGTCGGGGGCACGGTGTGTCACACGCTGGACATCGCCATCGATACTCTCTCTGCTTTGCCGACCTTATTAAGCTGCACGTGTTGTTGAAAGGGACGGGGTTTGGATCATCGTGGCCTCGGCGTGGGGTTTCGATGGCGGGGGAGGCTTTGCAAGGAAGACTGCGGCTGTCACGGCATACATTTTTCCCTTTCCTTTTACGACGGCGAGGCGAGGCGAGATAGCGGCTGAGAGGAATTTGCTGCTTGCGACGGGGCGCGGGGACGGTTTTGGACTCAGACGTAATTAAGAGAAGAAGACTGAAGCATGCCAAAATCTCCGTACTCCATCGCGAATGGGGACAGTAGGGGTATGAATCTCCTTCAACAGTATAGTATAGTTTCTAGTATAGTACCGCCAGAAGTTGTCGAACTGGGCGTACGCCGATGGGCGTATGCCGATTTGACCCGAAATCCGTCCCGACTGATAGCTGGATTGTGGGTACCCGTATCTAGCAGAGATTTTGGTGGAGACCTTTATACCTCAGAACGAACGAAATACACACCCCGATTTTTGACCTAATTGATGCGAAAAGGTCTAATAATTAAGAGTCTTATATATATCGTTATCCGATTTTGAAGCTATCGCGACCGGACAACGCGTCAAATTGCACCTAAACTATTTTCAACTATACATTCGCAGACCTAACCTACTCTTCGCCACCCTCTGAAGGCCTACAATGCCTCCCAATATGTCTAAGCCCTCTGCTGATGAGGCCATCACGAAGATCCGGCTGAATAGTCTGAAGGATTAGATATTAATTAGCTGGAGGCTCGCGCCTCTAGAGTCGAATTATAGCACTATATCGATCCAAGCAAGACTAATAAGCTATCGCTTAGTAATGCTATCATAAAACCTAACCTTCTAGATATAAGGCTTATTATTAGGGCCTACCTAAGCACTTGTACTAACTTAGCGACCCCTACTAATAAAGAGAATACTATTTACAACTTTAAAGAGAAGGAGACGAAGTTCTATAATACTATAATAACCTAATATATAGAGGAGAAGAAGGTATACTCTAAATATATCAGAAACATCGCCACAATACAGAACTAAATATCTAATACTATCTATCGCCAATACCTCAAGACTTACTACTTAGCAAAAGAAGATATCGCCACTTAGGTATCAAAGCTCTAGGCCTAAGTTAGTAGCTTAGTTATTAATTAAAAAAAGGCTGCAGTATATAAATATAAAGATATCCTTTTAAATAGGAAAAATCAAACTATTACTATATGAGAAGAGATTACCCTTTAGGTTAAGCAATAGGATATAGCTATCTTTAAAGGCTAAGCAGCAAAAGTCCCTCAAATAGAGCAGTTAAGCTTATAGTTTAATAACTACTATAGGATCTTAAGTAACTCTCCTTTAGCTGCCTGGATTAGAGGTTATTAAGCCCTCGTGGGCGTAAAGGCTAATAAAGATAAGCTTGAGGCTAGTAATATCCTCCTAGCTACTTATGAAGCTATTTAGCGACTTATAGATATAGCTTTTAGAAGTAAGCCTGGGAGGGGGGTATTTAGACCCATAACTATAGAGAACGACGAGAACAAGTATTACCGAAGAGGAGGAGGCTATAAGCATAAGGCTAGCAGCTAATAAGACTTATATAATAAGAAGCCTTACTAAAATAACTGCAGCAATAATAGATAGTGTGCTCTCTGCTATTATGAGGGATATACCCTCTAGCGCTACTATGTCGCCTTTCTAGAAGACTAGCCCGAATAGTTTAATATTAATAAGAACCTCATTAACTATATCCTTAAGAGGATCTAGCTAGGTAGTAATTTAGTAGAGGAATTGAAAAAGGCGAAGACTTGTTGATTAGGTTAATAACTATATAGTAGCTATAATAGTAGATATAGGGGGACTATTATAGTAATTAATAAAGTTTAATACTCCCTCTCTTCCTCAGTCCTACTTAATACTAGAGCGATAATACATATATTTAATAACCTCTCACAATTTATTAACCTTTAATTAGCCTCTCATAACGATTTCATTATCGCTAGGACCTTAAGGGCTGCTATTAATAGCTAGGGGTTAGTAGACCTTTACCTTCAAGGCCCTAGAGGGCTTCCAACAACCTTTCGCCTCAATAACGTGGCATATTGCAAATAGCTAGCTACTAGCCTCATATCTATATAACTACTATAAAAGAAGGGTATGTGGTGGGATATAAGACCTAGTGACCCTGATTAAAACTGCCTCTAATGAAGAGATTATACCTATGTAGTGGAGATATTCAATATTAACTAATAGTATCTGCTTAAGTATTATCTATATAAGGGGGCGAGTATTCCTATGGGGTTTATAGTAATAGCTACTGATAGCTATAAATCTACTACCCCTCCGGATGAGATATTTGAACGCCCTCTTCGCTAAAAGTATAATTCTTTAACTATTTGCAGACCTCTTTGAGGTTTAATACTATTATAGTATTAATATATTAGCTATTGCAGCCCAGAACCCTTATGATAGCTACTTGAGGCCACAAGAGGTATTTATATTAATAATAATAATAAGCCTATTGAGACTATTAAGTGCGACTCTTACGCTATAGCGAAGATAACAAGATAAGTCCGCTCAGCCCTAAGAGAGTTAGTAATATTATTAAAACCTAGTGAAAGGATCGCTATTAACTTCTATAACCATAATAAGGGATATAGAGGGTATATATTAGTAGCTATTATAGCGGATAGAGCCTTAGGCTTTGCCTGAGACTTCTATCTAGCTAACTAAATAAGTAAATCCCTTATCTAAGTAGTAAATAAAGTTATATTAATAATTAATATATAGTACAAGACTAAGGTCCAGGTTATTGAGGCTAATAATAAGATATTTTAATACCTAAGAGTTATAGCAAGGCTTAAAAGCAAGGGTATTTAAATAGAGCTATCCGCTCTAAATATATAAGCCTAAAATAGAGGCGCTGAAAGGATTACTGCTATTATTAAGCAAAAATCCCGCTCTCTATGACTCTTAGCCTTACTACCTATAGTGCTATGGCCTGAAATTATAAAAGCTGCTACCTACCTATATAACTGGACGCCACGAAAATAGCAAAAAGGCTGGAAAACGCCTTATGAGATACTTTATAAGATATTAAAAGAGGGTTTTATAGTACCTAATCTAACCTATCTTTAAGTATATAGTAGTAAGTTTTTTGTAATGACTTTAGATACCTAACTTTATTGAAATTGATGCTAGTAACTAGTGGCAAAAGCCTAGATTAGCTACCTCATTAGTTATACTACCTCAAATAGCTATAGGATTTAGAACCCTCTAAAAGGAGAGGTTATTACTACTTAAGACGTCCTTTTTAATAAAGAGGCTATTTTAATAGCTAAATAGATACCTACCATGATAACTTCAAAGATATAACCCTGGAGGAGATCTAAAATTACTATACTGCGCTCCTTAACCTGAGAACTGCTATTTGGAGCGACTCTGAAGCTATTATAGACCTAAATAACAACCTATAATATGTGGAAGATGAAAATAACTAAATAAATAGTGAAGTATTAGCACTAGAGCTAGTTTATAGCTATTCTCAAGCAAAATTTGCTCTGCTGCTAACTCCCCCACAGTCCCCCAAATCAATATTCTTCCAAGCACTTGAGGAAGGCATTCACGCTAACCTCGATGTGAGGGGGTATATCTCAGTAGTTTCTAATAATACTAACCTAAGTTCAGACTTTTATTTAAAGGTTAGAGTCACTACGAGGACTTTATATAAGGCGGTCTTCTTAGGCTAAACTACTAATAAATCTTATATAAGAATAAAACCTAGCGAACCTAATATTTATTACTTGCTCTATATAAGTGAACCTAATATATATTATATGCCTTATGTATATAAAACTGATAATAGTTAAAGGTTTTCAGCGTAGTCTAATTAACTTATTAATCCTTTGGTAAGTAGCTATAAGCCTGCCTGAGATATCACAATAAGGCTACTATTCCTAGCCCTAAAAGTAATGACTTTAGGAATAAATCTAAAGTAGTAAAATACCTACTGGAAGTTATTGCTAAAGTTGCCCTTATTATACGTTAAACTATAAAATCACTCTACAGGGGCTGAGTTTATCCAGGCTAAAGAGAGTTATCTCCAGAGCCACTAAATATCCCAATCTTAGTTAATAATATCGCAAAAGACTGCAAAGGGTCATAAGGTCCTTAGATGCCACTAGGTATATACCTATAAGCTAAATAAGCATAGCAAGCTTCTAAAAGTTAAGGTGAGACTTATAGTAAGAGGTAATTAATAGCCTCATAACCTTCGCAATACCTATACTACTATATTAGCTAGGATATCGTTTAGAACCCTCATCGCTATTACTAACTAATTTAATATAGATCTAATCCAATATAACGCTATTAATACCTTTATATATGCTAACCTTAATGAAGAGGTCTATATAGAGATACTGCTAGGGTATTGAGAGCCTAGAAGAGTGCTTAAGCTGCTAAAGGCCCTATATAGGCTTTGCAGATCCCCTCTCTTATAGCAGCAATACCTCAAAAAGGGTCTAAATGCCCTCAATTTTAAGCAGATACCTAGCAAAAACTGCTATTAGCGCCATAGTAAGGTCTTATTCTTCTTCTATATCAATAACTACGTTATAGCGTATCCCCCCCAAGATTGTAGTTATGCTACCTCGCTAATTAGATAACTATAGAAATAATACTATCTCAAGAGTAGTTAAGACCTATATTAGTTCCTAGGGATTAAAGTCCTTTGAGATTATCTAAATAAGAGGCTATAGCTATTATAGTTAGTACTTATTAATAAGTTAATGAAACTACTAAATAACTATGTTAATACTAACTCATAATATAATACCCTAATAGCTGCTAAAGAGCTATTACTATACGAAGGGCAAGCGACGCCTCAAGAGATTTAGCTATATTAATAAAAGGTTGGATCGCTGCTATATGCTGCTGTTATAACTAGACCCGATATCGCTTTTACAGTCAGTCATCTTGTGAGATTTAACTAAAACCCTAGCCTAAAACACTACTAAGCTGCTAATTAGGCTATATAATACCTACTAAAGATAAAAGGGCTCTACCTCAAGTATAGAGTAAAGGATACTAATAGGTTAGAGGTAGCTTCAGATGCTAGTTTTGTAGATAATTTGATGGATTGAAAGAGCTCTTAAGCCTTTGTAATAAAGCTATTTAGAGGGATAATCACTTAGAGGGCCAACAAATAACAGACAGTTACAACTTCCACTATAGAAGCAGAGCTTTTAGCCTTATTATAGGCTGTAAAGGAAGGACTATTCGTAAGTTAGCTAATAACCGCCTTATAGGTAAGCTTTCCTCCTAGAGGAGAGCCTTCCTATGTAGTTGCAGTTAATTAGCCTCATGATAGCCTCAAGGTAGTTATCTAATGCGATAATACCTAAGTAATATAGCTAGTAACCTAAGAGATTATCTAAGTATAAACTAAGTTACGCTACATTAATATCCATAACTATTAGCTATAATAAGAGATTTAGGATAACTATATAGAGGTTATTTATACCTAATTAGCTGAAATAATAGCAGATGGGATAATAAAGGCTCTACTAGCTGCCTCCTTTGCTACCTTTATCAGCTAACTTAACCTCGCGAATAAGAGCAACCTTCTTGTAGATAATAGATGTACTGAATTGGAGGCTGAATAGGCTAAAATAGCTCTATAAATAGCGTTACTCTTTCCTGCCTACTAGGAGGTTTTAATGAGCATAATGTGAGCGATTTAAAGTAATAGATATACCCTCAAATGGGCTATATATAAAAGGGCCTATAAGTGGGGGATTTGAGATTTGCAAAAGTGGCTATTTTGGCTATTTTAGCTATTTGTCCAGGTTGGACCCTTTGGGCACCAACCTGAGGGGGCGTGTCGAACTGGGCGTACGCTGATGGGCGTATGCCGATTTGACCTGAAATCCGTCCCGACTGATAGCTGGATTGTGGGTACCCGTATCTAGCAGAGATTTTGGTGGAGACCTTTGTACCTCAGAACGAACGAAATACACACCCCGATTTTTGACCCAATTGACGCGAAAAGGTCTGATAGAAGTTTACCTAAGTATAATACGTACTTTATTTACTTAATAAACTCTACTGTACAAGAGGTAGTACTTATAGCCTACAAAATATATAGTATTTATATAAAGTACTTTTTCTTCTAGTATATAGAGAGGGTAGTTTTAATCTACATTTATACTACACCTATTAAAAACCTTCCAGTACGTGGAGAGAGTTAAAAACACCCTCTCCATATACTAGAAGGTTTTTAGTAGGAGTAGTATGAGACGGCCATCTGCGGCAGAAAATAATATAGTAGCCTAGGTATATCGAAGGCTTAATAATGGGGTCCCCACACCCCCTAAAAGTCACTGTTTGCTAGTACTATACTAGAAATTGTACTGTACTGTGGGAGGAGATCATACCCTAGTTCAGTCTTCTGGGAACAACCCACGACGTTTACGGGGGGGGGGGGGGGGGGGGGGAAGAAAAGCACTGTTCAGCAGGTCGACACAGCTTGTAGCGGTGTCGATACGGCACGACCATTCTGGGATGTAACAACAGTTCGCGGACCCAAACGAGGACGATACCTAGCTGAGCACCAGTTTATGCACACACGTTCGCCGACGACTCGTGGCGAACTTGTCAGCTCTATTTTCTGGAGAACGGTGCTGATTGTGCCCTCCCCCCCGGTTCGAGATGGATGGGTAGCGATCTACAATCCCTCTTAAATGTGAGAGGTGAGGTTGATTGTAATTTATGATGTGCTAATTTTGGGGACGATGGGGAAAAGGGTCTTGTTTGTTTAACTTTTTGGCTTTTTACCTTGGCTAGGAATACTGCCTTGGAGGGCCAGAGTGTCGCCCACTGACTCGGTGCGTTCTCTGCAGAGGAACTTCTCGATTCAGTCATGATCTTCGGCGCGGGTCTGATTTGGGTGGTGGTGGGGGGGTTCGCAAGGGGGCAGCTGAGGTTCCGCTAAACAAGGCCTGTCTTGACTCTTGACTCTTGAGTTGATGATGTGCCGTTGTGATTGCTCAATTTGAGATGCGCGAGAAGCTGGGTTTTCCCAAAGGGTCCGACCTGGCTTGGCGGCCTCCTCCTTGGATTCATCTATGTTGTTTCTTATCTCATGCAGACACGAGACGGCGATAACCAGAGTTGTGGTGTTTGACTTTGCCACTTTTTCTAGGTCCAACCCTGCAATGTCGTAGACTTATCTCGCGGTAATCTTGGACCCTGGAGATCTAGTCTGCCGAGTCCCTTGAGGGTGTGTGTGAGTGAGAGAGAGAGAGAGAGAGGGACAGAGACAATTGGGTTCTTCGTGCTGCATATTGCAAAATATGAGGTTTCTGTCAGGATCCCGTCATGAATCTTGAGCCTTGAGGCCCCCCCCCCCCCCCCCCCCCCCCCTTATTCGAGGGGATAAAAGAGAGAGCCAGTGAGGCTGTCTGCCGAGTTACGAACACACGGATAGGGACATCCTGACATGTGAGGCTGTGAAGCGAATTGCATATTTTGTCTCTCTCAAAACACCCGCAGAAATATGAGGCTGACGCTGTCTCGCGGGGGACTAAGACAGAACCAGCCCTGAGCCCGGCGTAGATCCGGGTCTCGCAGGATCCGTGATGTTTGTTTCTTTTTTTTTGGGCCTTGGGGAGGGGAGAGAGACTGCAGTGCAATTTCGAGACATAAAACATACCTGACGGTGAAAAGCAAGCCCCTTAGGTCATCCATCCTGCCGGAGCCTGGAGGGCAAGGAAGGGATGCAAGGGAAAGCCCAAAGGTGAGAGAGAGAGGCAGGTGTCACTTCTCGGCTCGCCCACCCGTTTCCCAGCCTCCCCTCCTCCTTGAGTCTCCTTCACTGTTCCCCGCAGAACCGTGCCGTTCCCCCCGGTTGCTCGGCCACTGGCGCGACACGCCCTCCCTGCCTTTTCTCATGACACGCCCAAGAGCAAAGTCCGCACGACGGCATCGTCACGACCGGCCGGCGAGGACGGGGATGGTTGCTCAGGCCATTGAAAAGACCGTTTCGCGGACTCGGGCGCGCCAGGGTTACCGGGGCAAGCGTCGAAAGGGAATCAGATTTCAGAAATGCAATAATCAGAGCAGGGTTACGGTGATTGATCGATGAGACGGACAATTGGTTCATGGCTTTCGTCGACGGCGCACTCCGATCCCGCCGACGGCCAAGGCTGACGATAGCAACCGAAAAACTCGCTTTCTCGTGCTGTTGCCGGATTTCCGGTACGAGAATGAGAATCTTGAAGGGCAGGCCATCTCGTGGGAAAAAGCCGGCTTCGGGTGCCACGGAGCGGACGTGACGGGGTTTACAGGAATTAAAGCAGCATGCAGTCTGTACGTTTGACACGCTCGTTCATGGGCTGATAGTTTTCCCTCCATCGTACGTACCATGGGGGAACCGGTTTGCGACAGTACACTAGCGTAATGCACTTCATCTCGGTTGTGGACGTGATGCGTGTACATCCCATGGCTCGCTCCGAGCACGTCGTAACGCAGCGCTTACGGAAACCTGTCGTCAGTCGGTACTACAAAAAGAATGTGTCGTCAGAAGTGCCTTGTTAATGTCATGGCTGGATGATGCTATTCGGAACCACACCGGAATCCACTTGCCGCGATCAATCCGTAGTGTAGGTGACACTGCACGAGGCGGTGCAACAGTTCCCACGTCTTCGTGCCCTGCCCACGGATCGAGCTGCAACGACAAAGTCGCGGTCGAAACGATCTAGACTCGGCCGGCGAAGCCCGCGATCATGTAAAGCGGTACACCCGGAATTTCCTCGGTGCGCAACAAGACAGTGGAGGCGCGGAATGAATCGGCCCCCCCGGAGCGGCGTTTTCTCTCTTTCTCCAATCTTCCACTTCGTTTGGAGTTTTTTGGAGTGTGGCCTTACCGCGATTGAGAGGCTTCCTCAATAGGGGGAGGGGGGCCTGGGAAGGGGGGGGTTCTCTTGGGGGGGGGGGGGGTGGGACATTGGAGTCGTGTTCGTACATTTTGGCTTGGCTCGGTGTCGGAACCAAACATTGGTAAACCACCCGGGAGTCCGGAGTCCCAAGTAAAAGGTCTCGGACGAGACGAGACTCGGTAAGCGGGATCGCAGAGAAAGAAAGGGAGAGGGAAAAAGCACGACCAAGAGCCAGGAATTCCGGCGTCTTGGATCTGGAGTCTCACACGTTTTCCTCGCGATCGGGGTTTTTGGTGGAATTGTTTCGACGTCTGGGACGCTTGGGGGAAGATAGACGGCTTTTCGGACAGTCCTCCTCCTCCTCGGCGGCAGCCTCGGCATGTTGGTGACGGGGACTTGTAGCGTCTGCTGAGGCTCAACGAGAGACGGCGCGAGTTCTTTTGGGCGTCATGATGCGTCAATGGTCGAGGCTGCATGTGTATCCGTATGTTGGGGGTTTAGGGGGACCCTGATGACGATGCCGAGTGGAGGACGTGACGGCGCCCGCTTGCCGACCCGGTGAGCTGGGACGGCTAACACGGGAACGAAGGGAAGCTACTAGGGTACGAGCGGACCGGTCGCGAATAGCTTCATGGACTGCGCATGTTCCCCCCGTCGTTCACTTGGGACTCGACCGTCTTCTGCGCATCTGCCTGAACAAAACCGTCGTTCGCGCCCGAGCCAGTCAAGATACCCAAACCCGCGGAGTCGGGCTCGCCTCGCGGGCAGGGAGATCTACTACACGGCGCTTTTTATTTTTATTTTTTTTACGCCCAGGCCCCGTGTCTTTGTGAAAAACTTGGGACCTGATCTTCGCTGCATGTAATCGACGTTGATCAGGCGGGGGCGCCAATGAGAGACGCCTTCGACCAACGCCCCGGGACGAGGGCCAACACGAAAGCCTTGACTCGCACCCGAAGTCACCAGCAGATGGCAGATTTGTTTTTACACCGAAATGCCAATATTCAGAGACGTGTCTACGCCCGATCTCGGATCTCGGATCCCGGACCCGGCCTGCTCGCTGCCAGAAAGGTACAGAGGCGCTAGAGGAACGGGGATGGATTTCGTCACCCGGGGTCCGGTCTGGCGTCATGACCACTTCATTCGCAACACACACACACACACACAGACGGGTCCAACACCGCAATCCTTCCAAGACATGCTGGCGCGGCTAGGCCCAATCGACGCTGGGCGGGCGTGTCTAAAAACACACACTCATCCATCAGTGGCTTGTCTCCGGGGGTGGTCAAGAAAACTTGTGGGGTTAGGGTGGCAGGACATCATGAAGGGTCACGGAGTGTGTGCATCTCGGGGATCCTTTTCCCACAGATGCGGATGGCCCGTCGTCTCGCAACGTGCAAAGGGGTGCCAGGGTCCCTTATCTTCCTCACTCGTCGTCCGGTGACAGGGTCCACTTCGAGCATCTCGCGATGTGTAAGACGTCTTCCTTGTTATCAAAGTCCCCAATCCGAATTCCAAGGACTACGACGTACCCCTGTCTCCGAGGCCAAGGCAGCATGCATAGCAATAGCATGGCATGCCGCTTACCTACCTTGCCGTACATCTCTAGCGTCCTGTATGTTGCTATTTGGACATCATTCTGGCGTCGTCCTGGCGAGCCGCGAAGGGGATAGGTGGGCGTGGCCTTTCAACTGCGGTATGGGCTGGTGCTATCTAGTTCTTATCTCATGGTGTGCGGTGGGTGAGGTAAGTCAAGACCAGTAGCGCGGCCTGGGGGTGACTGAGGTCATCGTGCGTGACAAGGGCCACCGTCAAATGGCGCCTCCGTTTTTTGCCGGGTCGGACTTCTGGGCCGTTCTACCGTTCAAGCAGGCCCGGTTCCTCCTCCTTTACGGATATCAGTTGTCATTTCACAAAAGCACGGAAACGGAGCCGGAAGGGAGGGGGTCCTGCTCCTAGGTGAGAGGGTCGAAGCAAGGAAAAACAGGGGATCACGATGACTTGATTTTTGGGGCAAGGCGTGTGTTTGGTTGCTGCATATCCTTTGCCCCGGACTTCTGAATAGTTGCAGATGGGGAGGGACTAGGGATACCACCTAGACCTGTTCCGAAAAAGGTCTCAAGAAGACCCCTCGAAATCCTTCACAGACCATGGGGGGAAAGCACCGCAGACGAGACGAGACCAGACGAGACCAGACCAGACCAGAGCCTCATCAGCTTTCTTCAGCTCCGCAGAGGAAGAAGCTGATTAGTGCCAACTTCGTTCCGACCCTCGGCATAGGAAACATCAACGTGCATCGCGAACATGCCCCATGGCATTGCCTTACCGAACCGAACCCTACCTTTGCCTCAAAGTCAGGGGCCCTGGGGCAAGTTCGCATCAGTCACCCCCAGGTTCCAGACCAAACAAAAGCGGCCACCAAGGCCAACGGGGTCCAGACCATCCCTGGCCCGTGTTCCCTTTCCAAGGCCTGGCCTTTGGAGGTTGACGGCGGTCCAGACCGGTGCATGAAGGAGGGGGGGGGGAAAAAAGGAAGACGTTCTGGCCGGCAGACTGAAGGGATCCGTCGGGAGTGCCTAATTCGCAGAGCGTTCTGGAGAGGTCTCGTGATACGCCCTGGCAATTTGTGACATGCTCAGGCGCGTTCTGGCATCATCCGCTGCTTGCAGCACCCCAACATCCAACACCAACACCAACGGCTGGGCCCAGACGCGTGGATCACCTGATGTGTGAATGCCCTCTCCCTCAAGGACAGCCCATTTGCACAAAAGGCGTGTAAGTAACAGTGATCAATCCCAATAAGCGTCTTGCACATGTATATAAAAATCCCAATAAACGCCTTGTGCACATGTATATAGCCCACATCGCATTTCCGTCCCAATAGCCTCATTCAACCCATCTTCGAGAATGAAAAGGCCATCCATCGTGCGGTGTGTTCACCAGGAAAAGAGAAAGGGGTCCTAGCGGGTCATCGCACATCACGTCTCGTTCCAGTCCGCCGCCATCGCAGACAATGCGAGCCTCAAGCAAAATTGACTGCAGCTTCAGCGCACGCGCGCAACACGCGCCTCGCGCTTTGCGAACGAGCCAGGAAGGGGGTTGAAGGCCTCGCAAGAGATTTGACCGCGATCGCTCGATTTCCGCAAGTGCAGATTACCCTGGACATGAACAGCCGCGCCACAGCCTTTCTTCAGACGGAACGCCCGTGGAGAGTACTCCGCGCAAAGCGAATCCAGTGCATGCATCGTAACCCCTTGCCGACTCCTCGCAAGCCATGCAGTAACCAGGATGCGGTCTCGAGCTTTTTGCGTGTGCGTGTGTGTGTGTGTGTGTGTGTATGTGTGTGTGTGTGTGCGTGTGTGTGTGTGTGTTTGTTCCTCCCCATCAAACACACCCGTCCGACGTTCCAGACTCTGCCGCCCTTCTCTTACCATTCATTTGCCCGGCCCAAACGGCCCCTCTATAGCCTTTTCCATCCTTTCGTCTTTCCCCAGCCGCGGCCCAGTCCGTCGTCCGTCCGTCCGTTGTTTAACCCCTTCCTTTCCTCTTTCTCGTCCGTCAGTGATGAAACCTCAACCGTCGAGGCCGAGGTTCTGAGAAGGTTCGCGCCCAGATGGTGTTGGTTCCCGAGGTGCGGTGTGAGACCGATCGATCTTGGCAGCTGTGTCTTCTGTGGCCAACGGAGCCCAGACTCGGGTCCGGTTCCGAGCCTCGAAGCGGAAACACTGGCAGATGCTTGGAGGTGAAACAAGACACGAGCACGTGGAAAACGTCAAAACGACAGAGAAAGGAGGCAGGGAAAATGCTCGTGGGAAGAGTTCATCAAACTAAACGCACAGTCTTTCCCGCCCAAATAAAGAAAAAAATCATGTTGCATGTACACCCCTCCGCCTAGAACGCCGATTTATACTCATGGTCCGTGAGGGAACCCAACTGCTGCTCGTTCGTGAGGTAAAAGCGTAAACCTGCGAGACGTTGTGCCCATGTTTTATCCAACGCCTCCCCGAAAAGGGTCCAGACCGCCGTGGAACCCGCCCTCTCATCAAGCCACTCCTCCCTCATTAGTCAGGCTGAAAGGCAGCCCATCCCGCTCAGCTCTGTGCTCTGCTGCTCCCCCGAGGAGCCTGACGGAGCTTGTTGGAGCTTTCAGAAAGCTTCTCTACGGGTGAGGTCAGCCTGGGCTACGGTCATTCCAGACCGTCTCGTGACTTCCGCCATGCATGCCGTACTCGGTTTACCCCTCCATCTTGACATCTGCCGGCTTATCAAGATTCTTGAGGAGGTAGCTGCGTTTGAAGTACTCGTTGGGATGCACAATGGTCTCGAGTTGTGCAGCTGTGAAGACGCCCTCGTCCTTGGCCTTTTTGAGTTCTTGTTTGTGCAAGTGCTCGAACACGCTACGGGTGTGTTAGTCATAACAGCTGACTGGCCATAGGCCTGGATGAAGGAGAGCACATACCGATTGCACGCCATGTGAAACTTTTGATTGTCCTTGTCCTCTTTAACTCCGTTCAGCGTGGCCCGGTCGCTGACACCCATGGCCTGTACCAGCGTCGTGAGGTTCTCCAGGTTAAAGTGCCGGTACGGGCAGCCATGAGCCTCGCCCGGGCCGGGCGGATGCTCAGTAAGGATCTTTTGGCAGCTGAATGGACTGTAACCGCCTCCGCGACGGTTCGAGTCGCCTCCGACGTCGCCGTAGGCGTGTCGGATGTTGTAGCGGTATTCCTTGTTGAAGGTGTCGTCGGTCACACTCCGGAATCCTTGCCGCCAGAAGACCAGACACTCCTCTAGGTTCAGGCCAATGCCCTTGAGGAATAGCGTATATTGAAGACGACCGTAGTGCTTGAGATGGGCGTCGCGACGAAGCGAGCGATGCAGGTGGGACATGCATGCCGGGAAGTGCTGCGCGAGGTTGTCGATGTTACGGGCGGTAATTTCGGCGCCGGCAGGTGCGCCTGTATTCGAGCTGTAGGAGCTGTCGGGGGTGATGAAGTTCTTGGAAAGATGGTCGAGAATCGGGGTGAGGCGGTCGTCCTCGTCAAGGCGGGGAAGAGCTCGCGCCGTGAGCTGCTACTGTTAGTCCCGATCGTTACGAAGGAGCCAGTGGTTGGTTTCCTACCTCAAGCTGCCGTTCCAGCCTTGACACGAACTCCCCAATCACCATGCTGGCCTGTTCTCTACCAGGAACAAAGGCCTTGCCCGCCTTCAGAAACACTTTGCGCTGCTCCACGAGCTCTGGCACGCGGTCCCAGTCAACCTTGAACCAGTTGTCGTCCTCCATGGCGTTCTTGCCCCAGGGCCGCGACATGGCGGCCAGTTCTGACGCGTGCTTTTGCTTCTCATCTTCTGTGACAGTCTCCCACCAATCGAGATCCAAGCTGCGAATGAAGGCGGATCGTTCGCTGAGATCGTCGCTGTTGAGTCGCAGGCGGAACAGCATGGTCTCCACGCGGACGAAGCGGCGGCGCAGGTCCTCCGTCCTGGAAAAGGCGAGTCGGAGGATGAAGTGGCTGTAGTGGTCTTTTTGTCTTTGAGAAAAGAGGTTCGGGGAGTGTGAGCTGTTCGATTCCAGGAGCAGGTACTTGTCGAGGAGCGGCTTCATGTGGTTTGCGATCTCTTGGGGGGACTTGTTGCGGAATGCGCAGGCTTCGAGCTCGGCGAGGACTGCACACATTAGCATCGAAGCTGGCCATGGCGTTTCTCTCGCCTACTTCTTAGACGGTCAATGGCCCATTGCTCGAACTGCTCGAGGGTGATGTCTGCCGTGGGCGCCTCGGCGTAGAAGTTGAGGCGGTGAGGGTAGTCGATCTCCTTGTAGGCGGGTGAAGCGAATTGCTTCTTGCGATAGTCGACGACATTGCGCCGTTTGGGATCGATTCGGTTGTAGTCTTGTCGCAACATATTGGCGTTATCTGAGCTTATGATGATCAAGATTCGAAGGGATCAGTGGGGTGGACAGAGAAATGTTGACGACGGACATAGTGCCTGTGCCGGTGCCAGCGCCAGGGAGACGCGTCGGGTCGCGTCGTGGGGATTTTCAATTAAGTGGCGTCGACCAATGAACACGAGCTGAAATCATCAGAGTGGGTCGCACTGCTGCTTTACATACCTTAGGTAATCACTTACCTCGATACGTACCTCCTACATCCAATTCCAGCTAAGTGGAGATGTTACGGCGAATTGCTTCCTTTATCTGCATCTGCATCTTTATTATTCCCGGTCTGGGCTTTTCACGTGTCCATGGAACTATCGCTTTCTCCGTCTTCTACATCTTTGAGCCAGGGAAGTCCGACGCGCATCCACCACAGTTCCTAATCTCGGTGTTCGAACATGTCAAATTCCAGGCAGCCAAGGTGTCAGCTCCGAATCGTTTTGCTGTCGCGTCCGGGATAAAGTCGTCCAGTTTCGTCTCCGACTCCTCAGCCAGTAGTGATTCCCGTAACCGTGAATACACACGGCATCACGTTTCTCTCAGTGCATACCGTTGCATACCGAGCGACCACCAATTGCCCAACCATGCCAAGCCGGCCGTTCCCCGCGTGACCGACGGCCGATTCCTAATTCCTGAAGCCCCACCACACTTCCGGCCCCTTTCGTCAGCTTGAACCCCTCCGGACGGCCCAAGGCAGCCTTCTTCAACCCCTTCTCCCGGCTTGATCTTACTCATTGCCATATCTGAAATCTAAGTTCACTGTATCTTCTGTAATATGCGTTGATCCTTGGCCTGTTGTTTGTTCCAGAAACGGCACTCAGTGTCCTTCGCTCCGTTTAATAACCCAGCCGCCGATGCCGCCATAGGTTATCAACATGGCTTCTCTGTTATCTCTCGGTCTGAATCTGCGCCTCGCCGATATCGACGAGAACCTCAAATCTCACACCAATGCTCTGTCGTGGCCCAATGCAGTGACTGGCAGAAGTGCCCCTCGAAGCATCGGCAGTTATGACTTTATTGATGACGTTCCCTGTTTCGCGTATAACGAAGTATTCGAGAGGTACGCCAACTTTTCTTCCACAAAGCCTAGCACGGGATCACCTTCCAGCCAAAACTTTCTCTTCTGTATCAACCAAAGATGGTTGTTTTCTGATGCCGATGTTAGAGCTGGAGTGCTTTTAATCACCAAATTTGAAATCGTTCGAGCCCCGCAAGTGCCTGGGGTCGACAGACTGCCCTCCAGTGACGCCCGTTTTTCACGTTTCCTGTGCCCTAGCTGCATCGAATCTGAGTCTCGGCATCTCAACGAAAAGACTGACAGCTTGCCAACAGCGGCGAAGTCTTTCAAGCCGTCTCACCCGGCTCAGGCATCTACTTGCCGCTGCACTCGTCTCCTTCTCCCCAGCCGGCATTCACCCTAAACAAATGCCGCCAGACCAAGACCATAGAACTTGAGGTACACAGCTTGTCGCTCTTGTCATCGCTCGCTATCGCAATTCCGTCACCCGACTTTCCCTCGCTCTTGGCCAACTACTCTACTCTTAAGTCTGACCTGCAACGTCTTGAGACCATCTCACCTTCTCATGTTGCCACCGTCGAACTCCGACTGCTCGTGCGGGACTTGCTTCTCGATAGAGCTCTGTACGCCGGCATCGGTACAGACTTCTACCGGACACAGGAACTTCTAGGGCTTCCCCAGCTGCATGATATGCACCAGAGAAGCGTCGACGCTGGCTTGGACGACCTCGACTCCTGTTTCTCACTTGGCCTCATCCCCGACATCGTCACCGATGACTATTTAGAAGCCCTGACTTCTAGGTTTACCGAGCTTTCTCTCCTGGGAGACCTCGCTGGCCTCCATGAACTCTGCGAACCCGTTGTCCGTTCTGGAGAGATTGAATGGCAGACAAGCCCTGACCTGCTATTGCAGCTGCTTGACCAAGGGAGGTTGGATATTTACCGCTACATTCTCGATCTTGCATCGCGGACGAAAGACAAGCCCGAAAACCAACAAGGACAGTGGCTTCCAGATGTTACACACGATCCCCTTCATGTCGCCATCTGGCTTGGCCACCTGGAATAAGTCGAAGGCTTCTTACATGAAGGTGCTACTTTCCTAGGCACATATCAGAGTGAAGAGGCAGGGAGTGGTCTTGTTCTTACTCCTCTTTCAGCCGCTACTTTCTGGGGTCAAGCAGACATGGTCCGCTTGATTCTGCGGCACGACATTTTGTCCGACGGTGCGCAGGAGGCCGCTGCCATAACACTTTACAACAATGACACGGAGATCATGGAAATACTGCTCAACTCTGGCGTAACCAACGCGCCAGCTCTCACCATTCACGATGATGCTGTGGATTCCCTCGCGCATCTCAGCATCATAGACCCTCTCTGCACATTTGGGACGCAACAGACGGCCACCGAAACAACCGGTCCCCAAGTGCCAGACGTGCGAGATCTTCTTGTCGGCGACAGCGATCCGAGGTCCATAGACAAAGCTCCACAACGGCCGACAATGAGCCTTCCGAGGGAGGCGATTCAGCCGAAGGGCTCTCGCCGGCAGCGACGTCTACTCGGACGAGACCTCGTCACATGCATGCATGACATGTGCTCTAGGCTGCAGGAAGTCTGCGAGTGCTCTACTATTGAAGACGTGAGGGACCTTGGGGAAGATTACTCCTATGCCAATGGTGTTTGGGAACGTGGCATCGACGTCTTTCGCGGTTTGATCAAGACAGCCCGCCCTCAATTCTGGTCGAAGTCATGGATTCTCTGCTTGTAGCAAACACGATCTGCCTCACCTTCTTCAAGAACGATGCTTCCAAATTGGTCCAGTAAGTTGACGGTCACTTGTTGTTCCATCCTTCGAGCGACAAGTGCGCTGATCCCAGGGCAGATTTTATACCGACCTCGACCGTTGGCGTTCAGTTCTGCCCAGGTCATCGCATGCACACTTCGACGAGGTGGCATTCAGAATGTGGGCCTTTGTTCCGTCGAGCGACTCCGTATCCAAACACGACCTCAGCAATCTGCCTCACTTCCAAGGATTAGTCCAGGCATTGATATCACTCGAGAAGCGCCGGGGAGCTGCTCCATCACGAAGCTCTGCTTCAGGTAGCCATCTCAGCGCCATTCAGAGGTCGTTCCAGACGCACGAGACCCCTCAAGGCGCTTCTCAGGGCCAGGCGATCCCAGGTCGCACTTCAGCACGCCAGACTGCCCAAGCGAACTCGTCTACTCAATAAGATGATTTCATGTGGGCGGACTTGTTACACATGGATCGATTCGAGGATTTCCCCAGAGGACAAGCAAGAACGCCACATGCTCCCACGAACAGTTGGGAGGATCCTCTTTCCTCCACGATGATACTACTAGCATCGGTGGCATTTTCCATTGTCATTTCTTTGATGATTGGTAAGTCGAAACCCTTGTTCTCTCGTCACCAAGACTTACATGCTGTTAGGTCTCCACGGGTCAACGACTCGCGTGCTGCAAACAATTGCCGGCACTCTTCCTGGATACGCTCGGTCTTACACTCTGCTGGCAGAGTATCTCGCGATGCACGATGTCTTGATCGCACCGACGCAAGACACCGTTCCGTCTGTGACTTCATCGCTCGTGCCCCCATCGCCAGCTTATGGATCAGAGCCAGGCTTGACGCCAGTCAGCAGCTTTTCCTCGCTCAACACTCTGGGCACGCGACGCAACATGTCCTCATCAAGCATCAGGTGAGTGTCCCGCTCGCTGCCACCTCCCCAAAAGCCGCATGAGTGTTGACCTCCTTCGAAGTAGCATAGCCTCGTTGGCCTCGTCTGTTTCGCGACCGCCCTCGCGTGACCATCCGACTCGCGGAACCAGGCTCCACTGCCCAAAACCACAGTGCACCAAGACTTTCTCGAGTATCAGCAATCGCAACAAACACATCCGTGAAGGATGCGCGTTTACTCGCGAGAAGCGTTCGGAGTACGAATGCAGGAATGGGCCTTGCACAAAGGTCCTGACCACCAGATGGTACAGAGACACGCATGAGAGGGAAAGGTGTCGTTTTAGAAAGAGCGAATAATCAGCATTTTTTTTTATTTGGCGTTGGGGTTTCAATCAATTTTAACGAGCGATCAAGACCTAGATCCGGTTCTCGGGTGGCGGCACTCAAATATTTCAAGTTATCATTTGAGTCAAGTTTCACGTAGTGAGGAACGAGCAGATGAAATCAGACGCTTTGGTTATGCTTTCCAGGGGTGATGCAATGGTCTGTGCGTTGAGAACCATGGGTCTAAACTTGGGGCATAGTCTCATCAGCGAATCCTCGATAGTCTAGTGGTGAGGATATCGGCTTGTCACGCCGGGGACCGGGGTTCAATTCCCCGTCGAGGAGGTTTTTTGTTACTGATCAAATTGTTGCTATATGTTTTGCCGTTTTCCGTGTCGACCAACTCTCATTAAACATTTGATACTCTATAAACAGCTAAGCTTTGTGGACTAGCGTGCAATAAAATAGCTTTAATTAGGCCTTACTTACTTATTTCTTTGCTTTAGATTCTTTTAAGCAGCATCGGATATTTATTTCTTCTGGTGTTATTATCTTATCTTTCTGCTGTTTAATAGTAAAAAGTGTTTTACTTCCAGAACAAGAATGCTTCGGTGCTTAATAGTAATCATCACCAAGCTTATTAGTCTCGAAGCGACTTCCGTTAATAGCAAGCTGCTAGGTCGAGGGGTACCAGGTGAATGATTTGAACATAAGGCTAGATATGATTTTCCTGCGGAGGTTCAGTTTGGGTTCAATGAAAGAATGTGTTCAAAAACTCACCGAGTACTCGACGCAGAGGATGACGATGCAGATGACGATCGCCAGGCGTGCGTACGACTGCTCTTTGAGGTTGGTGTCCGGAATGATGCCCATGATAGAGGCAAACGGCATCGTTCCCTTATCCAAGGATTGCATGAAGTAGGTGAATATCATCACACTCAGTACTCGCTCGCCTTCAGCCTTTTGTTTGTTGGCTCGTCAATGTCGACGATTGCCTCGCTGGCATATAACGCCACTTCTCGATCAACGAGGGCATAGTTCGTGTGATGCTTCGAGTCACTGGGGTCGCCAACGCCCTCGGGTGCTCTGTGAATATCCTTTTAGTCACTCATGGTATTTAGCGGTTGGTCCTCAAGGTGCACGCGTAGCTGAGAACTCGACGATGACGGAGGAGAAGCTTAACAGCCGAAGGTCTGAACAATATTTGGGGCGCACTCTACGTCTCTTCGAGAGAACACCCGGTGTAACCCACGACCGCCCAAATCAGCGAGCACAATTGGCTTCCGGGGGCTTGGCAAACTTCGGGTGATCATTTTGGTCTACAGGCATCGTCATGTCCACGCGACTATTGGCGCGCACGCGGCACTATTCCAGCCTTTCAACCAAACGACTACACCGAAAACAGACCAACGGCCGTCGACACTCTAACACCTACGTGCATCAAGTCGCCTGGGTTATGTGTGACCATCTGCCGCCGATGAGGGCTGGAAGCATTGAAGGTTCAAACGTGCCCGCTGATGCGGAGGCGGGGGTCAGGGGACCCGCTGCGAGACCGGGGTGACGTGCGGGGGAGGAGTCCGGACCGGCTACCGCGCCAAGAAGACGAGATTATTGTATGGCCAACCAGAGTCTCCCCGGGATGTTGCCTGTTTTGGCGGGAGCTGTAATCTTAACTGGGAACACAGTCGATTGGCTGACCCTCCTGTAGATGGACCCCATCTTGAGTCCGGCTTAGGCGGTAGAACAGCAATCGGGCTTGCCAAGCTACCGACTTCGGGCCGGAATGGACCGACGCCCATTTTGTTTGGAGGGGAAATAACTGTCTTCAAGAGAACAATAGCTGGCTGGTGAGATCCAGTGGCATGCAAGATCTTTTTGCATACCTCAGCAGCACCTTGGATCGACAACACGATGTTCGAGAAGCCCATCGTAACCTTCTCCCGTGCTGGGGGAGGTGAAACGTTCAGCTTGGTCGAAGCAACAATTGTGGTTGATGAATCGGACCCGATCGGCATACACATTGCGGCCCAAAATCTTGCCAGTGACTTTGGTAAAGTAACAAAGTCCGAGCCGAAGCCCTTGTTGGTCTCAAAGGGAAACGAAATCGATACCGGCCTAGGCGCAAATATTGCCATCATCGTTGGGTGTGTCGAATCTAGTCGATTGCTGCAACAACTGGAGAAAGAAGACAAGCTAGACTTTGGTGAAATCCACGGAAAATGGGAGTCCTTCATCACGGCCCATGTCACCAATGCCTTTCCGGGGTGTGAAAAGGCGCTTGTAATTGCAGGAAGTGACAAGCGAGGCACGATATTTGGCTGCTACACCTTATCCGAACAGATTGGTGTCTCCCCGTGAGTTCAGTGACCGGAGCTTGTCGGAGAACCACGAAAACTAATACCATAGCAGCTGGTACTTTTGGGCTGATGTCCCTCCGAAGTTTCACCAAGAAATTTACGCACTACCTGGTACTACGCACCACGGTGAGCCAAGCGTTCGATTTCGCGGCATTTTCATCAACGACGAAGCACCAGCGCTTACTGGATGGGCCCGTGAACATTTCGGAGGGTACAACTCAAAGTTTTACAAGCACGTCTTTGAACTTTTGTTGAGACTGAAGGTTTGATGTCGTCCATAGCGACACACGAATGCTGAAGGCTGACACTGTGTACTAGGCCAACTTCATGTGGCCTGCCATGTGGCCAGGCTATCCCAACCCAGGCGCGACCTTTTTCACTGATGACTCCGAGAATGCCAAAGTTGCTAATGACTACGGCATCGCGGTTTCGACGTCCCATCACGAGCCTATGCAGCGAGCCACCAATGAATGGTTTGCAGAGAACCCAGATGGCAGCTGGGACTGGCTCACAAACAAGGACAAGATCAAGGACTTCTTCGAAGGAGGCGTCAAGAGAGCAGTAGGACTCGAATCTTACTTTACTCTTGGGATGCGAGGCGAATACGACAAGAGCATGAAAACTGATGATCCCGCGGCGGTCGTTCGCGATGTGATCAAGACGCAAAGAGGCCTGATCAGGAAAGTCCACGGGCGAGAAGATGCAGTTCCTCGTAAGCGTTCGATCCCAAGCACTCATGGCAGATGAGAAACGAAAGGCTGAATCGAGAAAACAGAGCTTCTGGCCCTGTACAAGGAGGTGCAAGATCAGTACGAGGGAGGGACTATTGAAGTTCCTGACGATGTGACCCTGCTATTTGCAGATGACAACTTTGGCAGTATTCGTCGTCTCCCTTCAGGCAAAGAGAAGAACAGAAAGGGCGGTGCGGGGGTAAGTGAAATCAAAGGAAAGTGACAGAAAGTATTCGAGATGATCTAATATTTGGCTAGGTATATTACCATTTCGAGTATGTTGGGACACCTCGGAGTTATAAGTGGATTAATAGCAACTCACTGGTACAATGGGGCTCTTAACTTGGTAGTACTACTCCGATAAGCTGACGGACTTTCTAGGGCAAAGTTTGGCATCAGCTGCACGAGGCGCATCGTCGGAACGCGAAGCAAATTTGGGTATTCAACGTCGGCGACATCAAGCCAATGGAAGTCCCGCTGACCTTTGCCATGAACCTTGCGTGGGACATCGACTCCATCAAACCGGACAGCTTCATACAATTCTACCAGTCAATGGCCGATCTCAACTTCGGCGAAGGTCTGGCAGAATCTATCGCCGACGTATGGCAGAGGTACGACAGGCTTGCGGCTTTGCGAAGGCACGAGCATATTGAAGCGACAACATTCTCCCTCTTGAACTATGGAGAGGCGGAGCATGTCCTAGGTCGCTGGCAATCACTACTGCAAGCGGCGGAAGCTATCTACCAACGTGCGCCAGATGAACAGAAAGCCGCGCTGTTCCAAACGGTCCTGCATCCGGTAAAAGCATCGTGCATCTTCACGAAGCTCCAGGTGACCTTGGGACAAAACCAGCTGTATGCTCGGCAACGACGCAACACAGCCAACCAGCTTGCTCGTGAAGTTCTGGATCTCTTTGATGCCGACTATAGCCTCACCGAAGAATTCCACGCCCTGCTCGGAGGCAAGTGGAACCAAATTATGCGTCAAACGCACTACGGGTTCGGAGATACCTGGCACGCACCATCGCGGGATATGATCAGTGGCCTGTGTTACATTCAGCGTCGGCAGAACTCGAACCCGATCGTCGGGCAAATGGGCGTAGCTGTTGAGGGCCATGAAGGCGTCCGCCCTGGACGAACCAACGAGGAGTCTGATCGAACACATCCTAGCCGACGGGACCTTGTACCTGGTGTCACTCTTGGACCCATGAGCCGATATGGACCGACGAGGAGATGGTTCGATATCTTCACCAGAGGAGCACAAGTCATACACTGGAAGGCTTCATCACCCTTTGGATGGCTGAACCTTTCGAAAGATGAGGGCATGCTTGACCCTGACGGAGGCGACGCCCGAATCTTGGTCACCGTGGACTGGGAAGAAGTGCCGGATGGATTTGAGCAGGAAGTCTTGATTGACATCAGATCTGACCAAGGCGACTTTGAACAAGTCCATCTTCCTATCACTGGGCGACGGATTTCGAGATCGTTCGAAAATGGCTTTATCGAAGAAGCCGGATATGTTTCCATACCCGTGGCTCACGACCCTCCGTCCGGTTTCCTAATGCTGCCGGGTTGTGGAAAAGCGGAAGAAGGATCCATGTCCGTCCTTGAACCATCCGCTTTGCCAACGCCTCAACTTCAGCACAGGATCTACGTCTTTTCGACCACCGAGACACCCGAGATAGTCTTGTTCTTTAACATGACACTCGACCTCGACCCCACTGATCCGATGTCATACGAGTTGCAGGTCGATGACGCGCCTGCTCAGATGCATCGGCTGTTGCCAAGAGCTGAAAAATCAGGAGATCTCCCAGAGGGATGGTTCCATGCGGTCCAGGATTGCAACTGGATGCAGAGCCATAAGTTTAGTGGCAGTGATCTGAGCCCTGGAGTGCACACCGTAAAGGTTAGGTTGAACCACACAAACCTGATTTTGGAAAAGCTGGTGGTGAACATGGGAGGAATGAAGAAGAGCTACCTTGGCCCTCCTTCCAGCACTTATGTCTCGACGACATGACAACATGTCTTTTTCTTCGACTTGAATGCACGATTTTTTCAATCGCTTGATAAACACAGGGTCAAATGAGAACTTTGAATGTATTCATGACTTTGTTATCGCTCCGTTGAAGCGAGGGTTACGTGATTCCATGCAGTCCCTTCGTGTAGGTCTAAGCTGATCCACCAGCCACCTTGTACCCGACTTTAAAACGTATAATCCCGCGGGATATGCGGCAGGATGCAAGAGAAGCTCATTCGTCCACAGTTGGGTTTTGTTCCAAGTCTTTCCACGCGGCTTACAGGTACGATGCGAACAAAGAAGTAGCTGCGATAGGTGGCCTGTAATGGACTTCAATCCAGGCAAACGGAGAAGCGAATCATGATGCGCATTTAATCCTCCTGTCCGACCTGGTCCTCTCATGTTTCGCAATATGCACGTCAATCCGCATTCGTAAACCAACAGAACCCGCGGAACACAGAAATACGGGTACTTGTATCTGCATTCTTGTCTCTATCTAATTCTGCATGTTGAAGTTTTGTGACTTATTTCAGAAACGTTTTCAGTCCGAAATGCGGAAAAGCTGATATAACACCTAGCATTGAACGCCGTAACCTGGCACGTAGGTCTGCCTACGACTGAAAGAGAATGAATGATCGTCCGAAGGTGCTGAGACATCAATATCCCTAGAAGAATTGACCTAAGTTGATCTTGGGACATTTTCCTCTCTATTGGAAAATATCACGATGCCAAACATGCAGGTCGCATCGCCAATCTGGACGGTAACGTGGCAATGCATCTCGGTCTGGACTTGCATTCCCAACGCGGAACCCCGGCATGCCTCCTACGGAACTGTAGTAGATTGATCAGGCACGAAATCATGACGAGGAAGATTTAAGTACCAGGAAAGAGCTTCATCTTGCAGCCAACGTTCCGGGCCTAGCTGGGAAACGTTACTGGACTTGACTCAATCGTTTGCACAGTAACCAACGAGCTACGGGATGTAAGCTGCTAATGATGTGAAGACAGGTTGAATTGTCGTCTTAACGAAAACTTTGTGATGATTGAGATAAACCGGAAGGGGAAAACATCTCAACAATATCCATTATAGATTAGCATCACTAGGCGATATGGGCCTAGCTTTAATGACTGCGGCGAAGTTTAAGGAGGCACGAAAGCATGTAGCTCTCACAGATCAGTTGGGTCTCACAACCGATACGGCGCTCGAAACGCTCTTGGCTTTCTCGCACGCCCCATATGCGGCGGGTATTTTCTTCATCGCATTGTCTTACTTCTTCGTTTACCCTCTTGTCACATGTGTCCGAGACAGAAAAGGTATGTCACAGATACTTCTCCGATGAAAGACTAGTGTTCAGTTACTGACGGTTCAGGTCTCCGGAAATTTAAAAAATTCAGCATATTTTCTGGCGCTTCCAATATCCCCTTCAGGTTCCTTCCCCGAACAGGAGCCCGATCAGCACACCTTATCAAGCTCCATAAGGAGAAAGGTCCTATCTTCCACACTGGCCCCAATGTCTCTCGTTTAGCGATGTCCGCGCTATTAAGGATAACTATCTACGGATATGGTACGCCTTGCACTAAGGATAAGTCCTACGACCTGAACGCTGGCTCCTACTTCCACCTTGCCGATGTTATCGACAAGTACGACCACGCCAGGAAGAGCAAGGTCTTGTATTCGGCTTACGCCCTGAAAAACCTCGAGGGGTGGGAAAACAAGGTAGCAGGCAAGGTAGAGAGACTATTCAAGCAACTCGACAAGCGTTATGCCGGGCCACTTCCCAAGGGTCAGATATTTCCTGCGCCTGAAGACTTGACTGTCAACTACTGCAAATAGACCAACTTCTTCACTCTCGACGCTATCGCCGACATTAGCGCATCTAAGCATCTAAGCATCTAGGTCTCCTCGACCGAGGCCACAACCGAGTCCTCGCCTAGAACAAGGATGGATCTACTTGGGAGGTCGGCCTGCGCTACTCCCTCTACCTCGCCGCTCGCAAGCAGTCTCACCTCCTCTAGAACTACAAGAACTACAAGCTCATCAAAAGGCTACCCAACATTATCTCCTACTACCGCAAGATAACTAAAGCCTCCAAGGGCTAGGACGGCATTATGCCCCAAATCTTCTCAAACCAGCTCAAGCGCTACAACGCCAGTGAGAAGCTTGACGAGTTCTTCCAGGCCCTCATAGAGAGCAAGAATAGCGAGCCCAACGACCTTAAGTGGGGTGAAATTATCACTAAGATCAACATCATGATAAGCGCAAGCAGCATCATAACCGCTATCGCCATCACCAATATCCTTTACCAGCTTCTCAAGAATCCCAAGTACCTCTAACGCCGCCACGCAGAAGTCGACAGCGTGCTTGATGCTAACAAAGTGATCATCCCGTACGACGAGGTTAAGCACCTCCCCTACCTCCGCGCCTGCCTCGATAAGTCGCTTAGCCTGTTCCCTCCGACGCCTCAAGGTCTAATGCGCAAGACTCCACCTAAGGGCGCATACATCATAGCGGAATAGGTGCCGGGCAACACTACCATCAGCATATCTAGAGTTATAGCGCACTGCGATCAGACTATCTTCCCTAACGCGGACAGGTACCTGCCCGACAGGTAGCTCAGCGAGAAGGGCAAGGAGCTTCAACCCTACTTCATTGTTATGGTTAGCTTTCCGACAGTAGGGTTCTGCCAACAGAAGCTGAGGGATGACGCTAGGTTGATAGTATGGTCTTGCTGTGCTGTGTTGCTGAATGAATCTTGGGGTTCTAGGAGTATGGTGATTAGTTATAGTCCTCATAAGGGGGTTATAGTATAAGATAAAGCTAAGAGTACCTATTAGGGTAATTATAAAGTTAATTACTAAAGAGCTATAGAAGTCTGTTCTTAGGAGTCCTAAGTCTATACTATATATAAGTCCTAAATAGTCTTTTCTAGCCTTACTGCTAGGTAATTACTTCTATGTATTAGTAATTATAATTAGTTGGGAAGACTAACTAATTACTGAGCGCTTCCTTCTGTACTTTACTAATTACTTCTTATCTTATTATTATATAACTTATACTATAGTTCTTCTATACTGTGGGTATCCCTAGTATTCCTGTGATCCTATAGTATAAATATCTTATTCTAGTTATCTGACGCCTAGGTGGGTTAGTTAGTTATTATCCTTATATAATGGGTTGTAATATTAGGTCTCTCTTCTAAAGGTCTTATCCTTAAGACCTAATATAAGTAGGTTATTAGTCCTAGGTTGGGGATCTATTAATTATGCTCCTTGGGTTTTCTATAGTGCTGATATTATATTAGGTTGCATTTAAAAATTGAATTCTTATTTTGCCTCTACTCTCTATTGTTATAAATATGCGCTTTATATTGCTAAGTTTGGTATTATTATTAATATGCATTATTCCTATTATTATTTATTGGGGAAGTATTATAAGCTTCTCCCTAGAGGTGAAGTTTGTAGTGAGTATACTTACTTGGGGCGTTTATATAATATAGCGGCTAATGCGGTTTGCGCTTATATATGTTATTACTATACTAGTGTTTTTTATTTTGCTAACTTATTCTAGTTAATTAATTGCTAGATGAGGCGGCTTATTTAGAGGATGCTAAAGTAGTGGAGGAGGAGGTGTTATATAAAAAGGCTGCTACTTTATATGCTGTATAGGCTGAGTTAGATAAGTCTATAGTGCGGCTAGATTGTTTGAGAAAGCAAAAGAGGATAGTGTTTTATAAAGGTTATAAAGTTACTAAGGAGGAGCTAGTAGCTTCTCTTATGCTGGAGGCTTAGTCTATAGGTAGTTTTAGTATAGTGGATTTAGATGCGGTCTTAGGGGATTAGAATTCTAGTACTCTGAATTTTTTATTAGGTGAGGCGTCCTAGTTTGCTAGTATCCCTAGTTATATAAATAGGTTAGCGTCTTATAGTTAGTCTTATTGTGTTAGTCTGACTATAGGTTGGGGTTAAATGAGCTGGGTCTTGTTTTTGCGTGTTTTTTGGGGTGCGGGTGCTGTTTGTAGTTTGTTTGTTATTTGCTATTCCTAATATATGTGGAGTTAATCCTGCGCGTGTTCGAGATTTGTGGCTGGTTCCTATGTGTTGTCCTCATGCTTATACCCCTTCTACTTAATGAGGTATTGGGTTTTATTCTTGTTTTTGATGTGGTTGATGATTTGTTTGATTTTGTATTCTGGTTTATTTGATTCTATGATGATGAGGT